>BSBK01002325.1:0-260000 GCA_027943335.1 Chamaecyparis obtusa
TATATATATATATATATATATGTATGTATATATTATATATATATATATATATATATATATATATATATATATATATATATATTACACTCCTGAAAGGGGAGATCAATATCACGCCTGAGGATGTTTATCACATTCTCCGCATACCATTCCACGGACCATGTCCTGACTATCTGAGTTCAGGGAACATAGGTTTACAGGCATTTAGGACCATTTTTGGAGTTGATGAGCAAATAGCCTAACAGATACCATGGGAGGTACTGGTACAATGGTATGGACATACACACTACTTGGAGTGTATTATTGCAGGTATGATCAAAGGCATCATTATGTTAGACTGTCAATAGAATGGTTTTCAGATGGGGTGGGCATCCATGGTTTAGTGTCTCATGGCACATCTTGCAGAGCTCAGTTGGGGTCAGTGTCTACTGACTCATATCTTTTCAGAGATGCACAAGGAAGTCTACCACGAGGGTAAGAATTTTTCCTCAGGAGTTATTTTATTATAGATCTGGGCATGGGAGCACATCCCTATCTGTTGGCCCATATGCGGTGATGAGAGACAGCCACAAGATCCTCTTATATACAAATATACATGATATGTTACACAGGTTAGGATGGGTAGGATGGAGTACTAGCACAGAGTACTAGATGACATGACCATGGTCATCTGGTGACCATACTTATAAGTCGAGGCATGACCCCCTTCTAGGGAACAGTTCGGTTATCTCTTCCAGATTTGGATATTGATTGGCCAATCTACCAGTGTATTGGAGTGATTTTTTATTACTAGGGTATGGAGGCAATATGGCCTCATTCATGATGTGCCTCAGGAGTATTCATTCTACGCACAATAGGTGAGGGAGATAGGACTTGGGTGGGATCCCTAACTATCCCTTCGTCATTTGCATTCTAGAGTATAATGACCTTTAGAACCATGATTGGGACTACCATGTACAGGTACTTGATGAAGGTATTACTAATGCCTACATGATACATCTAGCATAGTATCTATTTCAGCGGTTTTCTGATCCTACCAAGATGATTTTGACCATGGAGGAGGTTGATGATGTTATAGGGGCACCCCGTGGGAGAGGGAAGAGGAGGAGGGACATTCAGATCCCAGTGGAACAATCAATCCCTCCAATACAAAGAGTGGTAGGTGCTCCACCATGGTCGATACCAGATGTTAGGCCTACTCTGTTTCTATGAGCAGTGCCATTGGTGAGGCCGTCATTTTTGCAGAGATGGTATACCAAGGATGAGGGATTAGGTACCATGGGTAGCACAATAGAGGAGGTGTTGGGGGTTGAGTAGGTATTAGGAGCTCATCAAGATGTATCGATGGGTGAGGCGGAGGGAGCACCCAATTTTGACTTAGGGGTTGAGGTTAGATGCCATAAGGTGCAAGCGAGTGGCAGGTGGTGGTGATGAGATGATGACTAGAGAGGAGGATGTGGCTGAGGAGGCAGATCCTAGATTGAGGGCAGATGCCACAGGACATGATACATCAATTATGCCACCAAATTAGGGACCTAATATCCCAAAGGTTAGCATTGGAGATCAGGTTGGCAGAGTGGGATACATAGCAACGTAACTCCTGAGTAGAGGTGTGACGGCTACAGGCAGAGGTAGTGCACCAGACTAGTAGGACAATGTACTATGTGCCTAAATATTTTTTAGTTGTACCTCTAGGATAGAGGGTGATATTGTACTCTTAGTACATGTTGGGATCTGAGGGAGCCAAGGTGTCACGACATGATCCACCACTAGATGTACTAGTAGGAGAAGGAGTGACACCTGATGCAGAGGATTAGGTAGGATAGTTGATATGATAGTCGATTCCTCATTTTTGACATTTTATTATACTTGATAGCTCGTAGTAGCTCATTCATTGTATTGTATGCACATTGTGCACCCCATGTACTATATCAATTTATATATATGAGATGTTTTGGGTTTGATGTCATAGCACTTGTCATTTCGATTTATGATGTTATTTATCATGTGATGCAAATGTATGCAATGTTTAATGTTTACTGCAAATGTAAGATTATAATTTATTCCATATGGATGCGATGATGAATGTTATATGAATAATGAAAATGCACTTTTTTATTATGATTATGGATGAAAATGTATGTATGCAATGGATATATGAAATGGTTATGAAAATTTAAATGATGTGATATATAAATGCAGTGATACACATGATGTTTTTGTAGGTACATGAAGAATTCAAGTGTTCAGTTGTTGTAAAAAGAAAGGATGTTTAACCCAAAATAGTGACTGCTTGCTTGTTAGATTGAAGAGACCTTTACGTGACCCTCAGTCCTTGTGATGTGATAAGTGCAAACTTGAGAACATCAAATGCCATGCTGAATTCAAATCATGAAAGACATGCAACCAGACTAAATGCAAAAATGCAAATGAAATACAAATGTAGGACTTAGTCACTTATCATTTATCGGTCTTTTTCATCACTGAATATTTTAGGTAACACCAGACGTCAATACAATGTCCCACTAGTGAGACAACCATGAACATATGAATATGAATTTTAGTCAGATTTGTTGGATTAGTTATAAGCACCAATGCACAAAAGTCAGGATGACCTAAATATCATGTCCATTTTGATTTAAGAATTTGTATAAGCATCAGAGCATAAATGTTGTGATGACCTAAATATGCCTTACATACAAACACACCAAGTAGTTTAGAGGTCATTCTTGTTTTGATGTGAGTTATCCGAAGTGACCCTTTATCGTTCACATCCTTGGGTAATGTCGCATTTCATAGTAGGAGCAAGAATTTGCTCAAAATACAAAGTTGGATCTAACTTCCCTAAATCATCTGGGTATCAAAGGTCGAGGTACACTTGGTGATCTAATCATGATGGAGGTACTTATAGTGGACACCAATTCAATCTAGAGTTTTAGAGTAATTAAATCGTCACTTACACATAAAACAAATGAAAGATTATGCCACACAATCATTGCTCTCTAAATCATGTAAAGGACATCATTGATGAGCTCAAAGGGACACATAATATGCAAAAATCTTATGTGATATAGTGAACATACAAAAATATTTTAGCATATCTCAAAGATTGATTTGTTTAGTGTTGTAGTTTGCGTGTTTGGTGTTAGTTGCAAAATCCTTTTCTAGTAGGGAGACAAACAGATTGACTTAGAGAAAGCTCGGGAGGATACTAATTGGATATGACTCATCTGAATAATGAGGACCATAGGATAGGACATTGGTTTCCCCCAAGTTGGAAATGTTGATTAGGTTCAAAAACTAGTTGTTTGGTGCACATACTGACTTTATTGAATTGCAAGATATGTACAAACTATAGCAAGATAGAAAGTTGGGAAATTACCAAGATTGCTTTGATAGATGGAGCATTTTGAACAAATGGCACCCATTTGCCAGGTTTTCACCATCTTGGAAGAGATTCTATTTTTGCTACCAAGGTGCCTATTTACTAGGTTTTCACCAAGGCACTTTTTTCTTTTTCTTATTTTTTTTTATATTTTTCATCTTTTCAATTTTTTTGTATTTTTCCATTTTTCATTTTTTTTTGTATTTTTCCATTTTTTATATTTTTTGTTGTACTATCAAGGTGCCTATTTCTTGGTTTTCACCAGGATGATCATTTTTTCAGGACTTTTTCTGATTTTTAGTTTGTTTTTCAAGACATTTTCTAATTTTTAGTTTGTTTTTCAGGACATTTTCCACATATTGAATGTCTAGGCGTAGAATTTATTTAGATGAAGAACATTGATCGGTTCATAGAGCTGTTCTCCATTAGTCATTGAGAGTTGATAGGCTCCAGAGCCAAAAACAATAGTGATGAGAAAGGGACCCAACTAGTTGGGTTCAGACTTCCCCTTGCATTCTCGATGGGATTAATTTTTAGTGTTCTCTCTCAAGAATAGATCATCGACCTGAAATTCTCTATGTCTGACCTTCTTGTTGTAGCCTCTAGACATCTATTTTTGATATACTCTGAGATGATCATATGCAGCTTGTCTGCGCTCATCTAGTAGTTCAAGTTCTTGTAACCTAGACACTTTGTAATCATCATTGGTTACCAAACCATGCATTTTGACTCTGAGCGATGAGATTTCAACCTCTATAGGTAGTACCGCTTCAGTCCCATATACTAAAGTGAAGGGAGTAGCCCTAGTGGGTATTGTGATACTTGTTATGTAAGCCCAAAGAGCTAGATTTATCATTAGATGCCAATCTTGCCCTATTTTGTTGACTGTGCGGTGCAAGATTTTTAGTAAGTTCTTATTGGACGCTTCAGCTTGTCCATTCCCTTGTGGATAGTAGACAGATGACCAATGTTGAGTGATCTTGAATTTGGAACATAAGGAATCTAGGTCCTTATTTTTGAATTGGCCTCTATTGTCAGTGATAATGGAGTGTGGGATACTGTACAAACAAATAATGTAGTTCAGGATGAACCTAAAAATTTATTTGTCGTTTGCCTATGTCAAAGGAACTTCTTCAACCCATTTTATAAAGTAATCAATTGCTATGATTATATGGGTGTTACCATTTGATGAATGTGGATATATGGCTCCTATGAGATCAAACGCCCACTATTGAAAATGCCATTGTTTTGTAAATGAGATCAAATCTCTTCCTGGCATGTGGATCAAGTTACCATGGACCTAGCATTTCTAAAAATTCTTAACATATTTCATGACATCTTTCTCCATATCTAGCCAATAGTACCCTGCCTAATGAGTTTTTGAGCTAATGTTAGATCATTGGAATGTGATCCACAAATACCCTCATGGACTTCCTCTAATGTGTGTTGTGACTCTTCACATTCTAAACATCTAAGAAGCGTACCATCTAGACTTCATTTGTATATATTACCAATGATGACATACCATAATTCATTTTGGATAAGGTAATGTTTTTCATGATGTTTGAAGGTATCAGGAATGATTTGGTCATGGAGGTAGGAGTATATGTTTTTGTAGTGAGAGGAATCATGACCAACAATAGTGCTAATCATGTGGGTTTCTAGGCAATCATAGGCAAGGAATGACCGTGCTTCCACCAGGAACTCATAACGTAGCTCATGTTTTGGCTTCTGTAGAAGAGATGATAGTGTTTCCATGGTGTCAACTACCTTGTTCTCCATTCTAGGTATTTGTTCAAATTTTATAGAAATGAAGTACTTCTTGAGATCATTGACCATGGGCTTGTATGGAATGAGCTTTTCATCTTTTATTTGATACATATCATTGACTTGGTGAATGACCAATTATGAGTCTCCATGAATGTGTAGTTCCATTACTTTCCATTCAATTTCTATTTTTATTCCATTTAACAAAGCTTTATATTATGTTATGTTGTTGGTGCAAGGGAACTTGATCTTGAATGCTTTTGGAATGGAGTAACATTTTGGTGTGATGAACAATATACCAGCTCCAAATACATTTTATGTATAAGATTTGTCAAAGAATAACCACCACATTCTAGAATATAGGTGCATGATAGAGGAATCAGGAAATTCCATCTGCATTGGTTGGTCATCAAACATTGGAGCTTCAACAAGTTGATCTATGATGACTTGTCCTTTAATAGTTTTTCGCTCAACATATTCAATGTCAAACTCACTTAGTAGCATAACCCATTTAGCTAATATACCTATGAGGGCAGCTTTGCTTAACAAATATTTTAGTGGATCAATTTTTTCTATTAAGTGTGTGGTATGAGCCAACATGCAGTGCCTCAATTTTTTGCAATGCAAAGATCACAACTAGACACACCTTCTTTATCATAGAATAGTTCCTTTCATAAGCCACCAAGGTTCGACTGATATAATAGATAGCTCTTTCCCATTTGTTCTCATCATGTTGTGCCAACAATGCCCCCAATGATGTATCTATTATGGAGACATACAATATCAATGACTTTCCCTGAATAAAAGGCATGAGAATTGGTGGATTTTCCTAGTATTGTTTTATATGATTGAAGTTCTTTTCAAATTGTTTTCTCTAATTGTAAGTCACACCTTTATGCAATGTTTTAGTGAAAGGTTGTGATATGTCATCTAACTGAGAGATGAAGTGTCTGATAGATTGTATCCTTCCTTGTAGAGTATGCATTTGACTTATATTCTTAGGAGGTTGCATCTCTATGATTGCTTTGAATTTTGTCGGATCTACTTCGATACCTTTGTTTGAAACAATGTACCCTAGAAGCTTTCCTGAAGTGACACCTAACGCACATTTCTTAGGATTTAGTCTGAGACTAAATTTTTCCATTTTGTCTAGTATTGTACCCAATTCAAATAGGTGTTCAGATCTCTTCATTGATTTTTCCAATGTGTCATCCACATAGTCTTCCATGTTTTTATGCATCATATCATGAAAGATAGATGTCATGGCTCTTTGATATGTAGCACCAATGTTCTTAAGACCAAATGGCATTACATTCCAGCAGAATGTACCCCATGCACAGGTGAAAGCGATCTTCTTTTGATCTTTTGGAGCTATCTTTATTTGATTGTATCCAGAAAAGTCATTCATTAGAGAGTACATTTCAAACCTGCAGTCGTGTCCACTATCATATTGATGTTTGGTAGTGGAAAATCATCCTTAGGGCATGCTTTGTTTATGTCTCTAAAATCTGTGCAAACTCTAATAGATTTATCTAGTTTTGACATTGGTACAATGTTTTATATCCATTCAGCATAGTCTATGACTTGGATAAATCTGTTAGAGTAATCATACTTTATGCTTATTAATTAAATCACTTTGGTTTAATTAATTAAGTCATTTATTACTCTATTTACTTAAGCTATCTTTTAGGTGCATTATAATTAATATATTTATTAATTATAATGTGCAACCTAGCTTTATTTTTTGCTTTATAGCTTTAGGGTTTTATTGTTCACCTATATGGTTGAACCCTTTGTATATTCTTTTTAGATAATCTTGGAATACAATTTCTCTTTGCATGTCCATAAGATGTCTCTGGCTTTTTGGCCTCCATAGATTTTTCTTGCTTCTGTTCTTTGCTTCTTCCATGTGACAGGGTTATGCATGCAGGTGTTCTTGGGAGATTAGTATTTCACCTAATCTAACATGGTATCAGAGCCATCTTGCTGCTCGCTGTTCGTGTTTTGTTGAAGTGATTCAGATGCAGGAGGGTTTCAAAAAAATTTCAGTTCTGGTACTCTCTGCAGGACGTTATTTTTTGTTTCTTTTTTGCCTGCAAAAAAGAAAAAAATAAAAATTTTGGGGGTATTTTGAGCAAAAACGGATGCCACCATTGCGTCCGGAAGGTTCGAGATAGCCAGAATCCATATAAAGCTCGTCCGATTTGGACACCGGGGCCTCTGGAGAATTTTTTCGGCCTCCTAGGGCCGTACGACACGAAATCCGAGGCGAAAAATTAAAAAAAAAACAATTTTTTATTATTTTTTGCGTTAAAATTAACGCATACAGTGCAAATTTGTTGGCGCCGCCACCGCGCCACCGGCGCTCCTCCAAGGCGCCGCCACCGCGCCACCACCGCGCCACCATGGCCCGCCCCCGCCACCCCTCCGCCGAGCGCGCCCACCATCGGCACCGCCGCCCAGCTCCTCCACTGCCGCGCCGCCCGACAGGTTTTAAGCCCCGCCGGCCCCTTTTGTTCTCAGCGGCGGTCACATGAGTGACCATGGGTTCCGGCTTCAGCCCCCTGCGCGCGCCATGCGCCCAGGGGCCTTATTTTTTTTAGCCCCAGGGGCTTAAAACCTGATTTTAGTGCCTTTTTGGGGGTACCTGTCTGTTTTCGCTCTACAGGGAGCATACGGAGGTCTTTTTCTGACTTCCATATACCGTCGGAAAGCTCTTTCCGAGAAATTTTCGATGGTGGAGGTTAGGGTTTTTGGTTCCACCGTTTCAATAGTGTTTTTTACTGTTGAAGTCTGATATCTCTTTTTGCCTTTCGGGAGTCATATCTGGCTCATCCGGACTCCTTTTTTGGCAAACAAGATATGGTCGGAAAGCTAGTTCAGTGTGCTATTCAGTGGTTGAGGTTATTTTTCTAGATTCTACTCCAGGTTTTCACTCCTCCGCGTTTGGCAGTTTATGCCCTCTGGTGGAGTGCTTGGTTCTACAGGTCCGGGGATCTCTTCTTCTGAGTTCATAGCTCACTCTTCTTTTTGATTTTTGAGCTTGCATGCTCTTCTATTGCATCTTTGTTTCTGTAAACGCACTGAGATAAAGTGCCTACTTTTGCATATCTGGGATCTTGTACACCTTGTGTTTGTTTGTATACGCACTCAGTTATAAAGTGCCATGGGGGGGTTATGATGTTTTGCCTTTTGTGCTCATCCACCTTTGTCAAGTGAGTGTACCTTCCACGACATTAGCCTCATGTAGTTTGTGTCTTAACACCGCCCTTTATCCTGTGCTTGTACCTTCTTTTGCACATAGGTGTTCCTGTTTCTTCTTCTTGCAGATGTTTCTGGCATTGCATTTCAGTGTTCCTGTCACCCCGTTCAGCATTATGGGGGGGTTCACCTGTTGGCTCTATTGCTTCCTTGGTTCGGTTGAGTGATCTACATATTCAGTTTTTGTTCCTATGTACTAGGCGGATGCAGTGGCTAGGCACCTATGCATTTCGGTGAGATGGATCATCTACTATATAGACACTCATTCATTCCTATTTTGGAGGTCACCTCTTTGATTGATCAGCTCTTCAGACTTTGTCTTCTCTACCTGGTCATGCACTATTTCAGTGGGGGTTCCAGCAGTATTCTTCTGACAGTGTTTGCAGTTTCATGCTTCGGAGATGCTTCATGCTCTTTCTTGTTCCTTTCTTTGGGACATTCCCTAGATTGGAGGCTTTGTTTCCTTCATCTAGTTTATTTTCTTGTACTTGGGTACCTGATCAGGCCTTGTTGCCGGGACCCATTGCTCTTTCTTGCATTTTCTGCTTTCATAGCTGTGCTAGGTTAGCTTCCCTCTTGAGCTACGCTTAAGGGGGGGTGTTAGAGTAATCATACTTTATGCATATTAATTAAATCACTTTGGTTTAATTAATTAAGTCATTTATTACTCTATTTACTTAAGCTATCTTTTAGGTGCATTATAATTAATATATTTATTAATTATAATGTGCAACCTAGCTTTATTTTTTGCTTTATATCTTTAGGGTTTTATTGTTCACCTATATGGTTGAACCCTTTGTATATTCTTTTTAGATAATCTTGGAATACAATTTCTCTTTGCATGTCCATAAGATGTCTCTGGCTTTTTGGCCTCCATAGATTTTTCTTGCTTCTGTTCTTTGCTTCTTCCATGTGACAGGGTTATGCATGCAGGTGTTCTTGGGAGATTAGTATTTCACCTAATCTAACAAAATCTTGCTTTGAGTATTTTTTCTAGCTCAACTTGGACAAGGAGTGCAACATGAGGATGCATTTTGTGCAACTTTTTCTTGATTGGTTTAACTCCTAGAGCAATAGAGAGATGATGCATGATGATATTAGGATCCAATCCTGGCATATCTAAATATTTTCATGAAAAGTTGATCTTTTTCTCTGTTAAGAACTTGGTAAATGCATGTTTCTCTTCTTCTGATAGAGATTGTGCAACATGAATCAATTGAGGTTCCTCTGTTGTACCTAGACTGATAGACTGAGTTGGTTCTATCAAAATTAGTGATCTGTCATGTAAAAGACTCAGAAGAGTGTCAAATATATCATCCTTGAGTGCCTCAGAGAGGTTTTCACCATCAGATACATCTTTTGTTTTTACTACTTTTGGCTCTAAGACTTCCACGTAGTGGTTTTCACCCTTAGATCTCTTGTTTCTTTTTCTTTTATTCTTTTAACTGAGATATTTTATATCCGACTTCCTCATGCTAACACTAGGTTCATTGATGGAAGTCATCATGGGTTCCAACGCATTTAGGTAGCATGCTAGAGCATAGTCTGTTAAGAAAGTATGGATATCTTGGCTTGGATTATTGGATGCTCGGTTGATAAGTTTAGGATGTTGGATAGTAAGTGTAGGGAAAGATTGGCTAATAGTGTTTACACACATAATGTTCTCATCATTGGTTTTGATTTGACCCTTGAATTTGAAGATGATATTACTACTCAAGATGTTTAGTTCATTAAGTGTCTCAACGACATCGTTGGATCCTGCGTTAGTAATAAGTGAATCAGAATCATGATGTCTTTCATTTAGTTCTAGACCCATGTTAGATGTAGGTGCATGTTGGTAAATAACATCCACATGTTTATCTATTATAAGCTTATCTTCATCTAGTTTTGGAACAATTCCCCATTCACAGTCATTAGATTCCTCATCAGGATCTCTGGGAAAGTCAAGAAAATATGTGTGAAATTAGGACAAATTCCCCAAGAAGGGTTACCTTCAGAGTCTAAACAGAATTCATATTCATGAGAATCTATCTCAGAATCACTAGAATATCATAAATGTTTAGCTATAGTGAGGGATGCATTTCCTCCTTCTAGACCAGTCTGCTCTTTTGTAGTACTAGGTTCTTATGTGTCTACCACATTGACTTGTTCCTTAGGTTTATTTTCATCATTGAGAAGGTCTAAGATGTGTTGAGGTATATGCTCATAAGGAAAAAAATCTGTTGTGTCAGAATCATCACTACCTGAATGTTTTTCCTCCTCTTGTTGAGCATTCATTTCTGGTTCTATTTGTTCAATGACATGAGTAGAGTTTCCACTAAGATGGAAAGGTTTCTTCTGATAGCCTATGTATGTATTATCTTTATTTGTTCTCCCACAATGTTCAATGGGTTTGATGATTCCTTTGCCTCTTGTTCCTAGAGGTCCTTTTCCAGTATATCCTATTTTGGAAATCAGCTTGTGTCTCGGTCCATATGATTTTGAAGGGACCTTGAGTATTTTAGAGTCACATTTTTGGACTGTCTGTGACTAAGATTTATCTTTATATAGCCATGCTAGTACATCTTCTTCTTCATCAGACTCTTGTTTGGACACTTGTTTCGTGATGAAACTCCCATCAAAGATAACTTGTGGTTCTTCAGGTGTAGGTTTCATTTTCTCTGAAGGTTTTCCATAAGAATTAGGTGAAAGTGGAAGAGATGTAAGAGATAGAACTAATTCCATTTTGTATTCCCCCATTCCTCTATCTTTGACTTTGACTTCCTTTTCTATGTCTTCCATTTTGGATGTGGATGCCATGTCACTCTATTTTGTAGAAGACTCTCTATTGTGTGAGGCAATCTTGTCAACACTTTCCTTTAAAGCATTGCAAGATGCTGACATGTTTGCTGGTATGGTGACCCCTACTCCATCATAGGGAAATTTGACACAATGATGGTATATTGATGGAATAGCTTACCTTTTGTGAATCCAGGGCCTTTCTAAAAGGATGTTATAGGCCAATGGGAGATCCAAGACTTGATAGGTGATATCTCTGATGATAGGTCCTATTTTGATAGGTAACATAATGACTCCTTTTGAGGATCTTTCTTGCTCGTCATATGCTTTGATAGTTATTTTCTTTCTAAGATCAATAGAATCTTCTGAAAATCCTAGTTGTGTGACTAGTTTATAAGAAGAAATGTTTAGACTGGCTCCTCCATCTATCAGAACACGCTTGACACGATTGTTTTCAATCAAGACTTCAATATGCAAGAGCTGATTATGTAGATGACTCAGTGAATTGTCACCTTCCTCTGAAAAGGAAATGTATTGAGGAGAAGTCAAATGACCCACCATAGTCTGGAATCAATCGAGATCAAGATTCTCTGACATTAGAACTAATGAGAGCTTTTTCTAGGACAACTTGATGAGCAGGGGAGATTCGAAGCAACTCAAATATAGATATCTTTGCATTTGTGTGCTAGATTTGTTGGATGATGTTGTATGATGTCATTTTTGACTCTTTAGAATTGGAAGTTTTAGGAGTAGTCCTTTGTTTAGATGCAAATGCAAGATTGAATGGCACCTTTGGGTCATTTGATGAACCCAAGTTTGGTCCTAGAAGAGTGACCTGAGCTTGGGATCGAGTGACTGCATTAACCAATCTATTTTATTTATCCTTTCTAACAATGGTGATGACATTACAGTACTGAGATGTGCATGGCTCTACCATGTTGATGACATCATTGTTGCTAGAGTAAGTGTAATTGACCTTAGCACCCATGTTTGGCTTAGAATATAACTCTCCTTGAGCATGTTTCAGAAAAGGTTCTGTGAATGTCATATGATCGCTATTGGATTTATGGTTGTCAATCACAATTTCTCCAACATCAATTTTGTCTTGAATAAGATGTTTCAGATGAATGCATTTGTTAGTTTTATGACCCTTATTTTAGTGAAAATCATAGAAATCAATCTCCTTCCACCACCTAGGTTTGACTTTTGGGTCATATGGCTTTATCTCAGGTAAGGTGATGATGTTATTTGCTAACAAGGTTCTCATGGTAGATTCCAAGGACTCACCCAAAGGAGTGAATTCATGTTTTGGCTTTGTAACCCATGGTTTGTACTCATTTGGATTTTTAGTAAGCTCAATTGTCTACTTCTCTGAGGATTTTATAGCTTGAGTGCTAATAGTGAGGTTAAATGTTGGTGCTTTGGGTGGAGTACTGATGTGATCAACAACACCATCTGTGATAACATTTTTATTCTTGTTCCATAATTTGACTTTATCTTTGTTATTGGAAGTGGAACCTAAATCATATTTGTTCTCTTTATGAAGTGAGATATCTCCCTTGAAAACAAGTATGTCCTCTATTTTCACGGCACTATCTACCATTTTGTCAAATAAAGTATGATTTTGCATTTGAAGATGATAGTTGATTTATCGAATCAGGTTGTTGATGAAGATTTCTAGTTTCTCTTTTTCCAAAATTTGTCGAGGGTATAGCGAGAACTTCTTCCTCCAACATTTGAGGAAAGTTAGGAATGGTTCTCCCACTCTCTACTTTAGGTTATAGATGTCAATAATGGTGACCAGATGTTGGATATTGTAGGAGTATTGTTGATATAACAGTTTGATTAACTCCTCAAAATTTTTGATTGTTGGAGGTATTTTGGAGAACCAATTGATGGCTGCCCCTCCCAAAGATCGTGGGAAGAGATGCATTAAGTACATTGCTTCATGCATGAAATCCATGGATAGAGTACAAAACTCCCTGACATGATCTTGGGGATCTGAATTTTTTGTCATATTTTTTATATTTGGGTAGTTCCACCCCTTTCAGAAATGGTGGCATATACATGCTTCGATCAAATAGAAATGGACATATGACATCCGTAGAGAATTCTTTGGGTTGTTTCTCTTTTTCCAATTTTTTGATTGTGACTTGCATAGCATACATTTGCTTCATCATAGCAGTGATAGGGGTCTCTTCCTCTCATGTTACAATGTCTTCAACATTAAGCTTTGAGGAAGTTTGGCACCTTGTTGGGCTAACTTGAGAAAATATGTCTTTTTGTCTTCACGGAGGAAGTGTTTCATGAGTCTTTTGAAGAGATCGTCATCCTGATATTGTGCAATTTTTGAAGGTGTGAGCTCTTGAGCCCTACCCTTGTCAGATTTGTGGCCTTGTGAGCCATGTGTAGCTTCCCTTTAAGACATAGAAGCGTGTTGATTGAGATATTGAGTTAATTCAAGAGGGGTTGTGTGACCTCCTTTTAAACATAAATTGCATAGTTCATCTTCTTTGTAAAGATCTAAATCATATGGTTGATGAAGAGACTGAACAATAAGAGAAGATAAAGGTGAGGTCTTTGGATCTTCTCTTGGTTTTCTATGCGAAGCGACTCTAGTTTCCACCATTAACCATTAGGTGAATCTTGGAGCAAGATAAGACAACTGGATGATAATCTGATTCAAGAATAATTGAGTGACATGACCTTGTCAAGATTGGATTTGGTCATTGAAGAAAAGATAGATTAGATGTAAGTGAAGGATATTGTGCCCGAGATGTATGGGGAGATTCCCAAAGGATGGTGGAAATGAATTTACGACACTTAGCCTTTGATAGATCGAGGTTGTTTTGACAAGATTTTTGACACAAGATGAGACATGTTACAGATTAATCAACAAGATGACAAATCGAGAAAATTAGATCATTTTGGGAAAATGAGATGGATTGTTATTTCTCTACTTTATACTTGACACAATGGGTTTTTTGACAGAATTTTAACTAGGACTAAAAGTTGACTAGATGTTTGAAAAAATTAGGGTTTTTCAAGCAATTTATGCAAACTGTCATATGACAGTATACAAGCTTGTACAACATGAGATAGGGTTTGGAACAACAATTTAGAGTCTCGTACGACAATTGGTACCATGGATTAATTTTGCTCTGATATTTTAGACAACTCTCATACGATAGTGTATTGCTTCTCATATGATACTTGGGGGGTTCTGATACAACACTTGCAAGAACTGAACAATTGTCGCAAGACAATTGCAGGGGCTGGATGACAATTTACACTAGAAAAGGATTTTTCTTCAATTTTTTGAGGTTTTAGTGTTTTTTAGTCTTAGTTGGTTTTTTCAAGTTTGTTGTACAGTTTTCAAGATCTATGTTTTGGATTGTTTGAGGGTGTTTAACATAGCAATAGGCTCACAATCATAGAAAACATATGGAAACTGACTCAAAGAATCAAACACACCTAGCTTAACCTAACTAGGAGAAGAGATGTATTACTTTCTCATTGACTTAGGAACACACTCAATGGCTCCTCAGAATATGGTGGTCCAACAACACGCAATGGATGTTGAAGCCCATATTAGCTGAGTTCAAACATTAAGGAGAGCTTGATATGATGAGTTTCTTGGCGTGATTACTATTCACCTCACAGAAGCACTACAAATCCTTTAGAGGTAGATCAGTAGAAAACTAGATTAGGCTGTTAATCAAGGCATCTATTAACAACTATCTCCCATAGTCCCGCAAGCAAGATTGAGGCATATAGCTCTATGAGTACTCAGACCTGTGTAGTCTTGCAAGCAAGATTGAAGTGGCTCTGCTCTACACAAAATCCAAGCATGTCCATGGAATAAATCCAAGGAACAAGCAAGTGCAACTATGTCTTCTAAGGCTTTAACCTCAAGGAAGATTCAAATTTTATAGTGGGGTGGAAGAGTCGGCTTAAGACTTGTCCCCAATTGGGTCATTCCTGAGAGATTTTTACCCCACCGGTAGGCCCTCTAAAGGATTAAATAAAATGTGAGGTTGGGGACCATAGGATCTAGGTTTTTGAGTCTCTGAAAGAGAAGAGCATAATCCCCTAGCCTTGTCCTTTTCCCTATCCATGACACACCAAACCAAATTAATTGAGATACAATACGTATACTGGCACTAAGGAAGATATCTTCTGGGTTTCTAATTCTCTTAAGAAAGAGAAGAGCATAATCCCCTAAATATCCACCACAATGGCAATAAAAGCACACACATAATTAACTAAGTGCCTATGAAAAATAGATTCTAAGCAAATAAAATATCTACTCGATGAAGATTCGACAACTTGTAAAACCACACGTCAGAAATTTTGATTTGATTGAGCATCTTTGGAAAGCGATTTCTAAAAGGGTTTCCTGCAAACAAGGGCTTAGAAGACAAGACAAGAAGAGGCCAAAAAGATAGGTTTTAATGCTCAAGTCTTCATCTCACGTCCTGCAAGAAGTGTTAGGTTGTCTAAAATGATCACACACTAGAAAATAGTAGGGGTCAGGGTTAGCAATCAGTCAAATTTCAAAGCAAAAACCTTAAAACCTGATCTAAAAATCCATACAACAATTAAAATTCTTGCATGAAATATCATACGACAATATACCTTAACCCATACAATAATTGAATTTTGATAAGATAATATGTATGAACTGGTACAACACTTCAGATCTAAAACAATAATGTGTGTGAGCTGGTATAACACTTTATATCTGAAATGACAATGTGTGTGAACTGGTATGACTATTTCTGGAGTGTCATCTTTCATACAACAATAAGAGACTTTCCATATGACAATTTGTAAAATGTTGTATGAGATTGTACGAAAAAAATTACAAAATTGAAACTTGATGAAAAATTGTTAGATGATGAAATATAAAATGGAAACCCGATATCGGGCCCCATGGTGGGTTCCAGAAATGTGTGTGAAAATTGTACCTGTTCAGAAGACACAACACATTAGTAAAACATTACAGATCAATGATAAGAAAATATGTAATAAACATATATATCATCAATCAGGCGATTTATTTCCTTCTAGGAAATGTGAGTATGGTATTCTCAGAATTATGACTGAGATCAGTGATAATGCAACACCTAAACGAAGGATTTGAATGCAAAAATAATGAAAATGGATGCAAGATTTATCTATATTTTTGTGATTTTATTTGCAATAAAAATAATGTAAGCTATATGAAATGATCTAAAACTTGATATCAATGAAATGAATCTAAGCTATGGATGCAAAAACAATAAATAATGATAACAATAAATCTCAAAAGTTGCACAATCTCTCAAGAACTTGACAGTATAGCTTTTTTGTTCTCAAAATTGCACGTGTGATTGTCAAGGACTGAGGCCTGTTTATATAGAAATCCAGGTTTGAGAACTCATGGAAAAGACCAAAAATCACTCCTTGATCAACTCAAATTGATTGGCAAGTAATCAAGAAATTAGAAACAATTATCTAGTAAAATCATGCAAATCATCTTTTTAACTCATAATTGGAAGTTGAGATCACTCCAATCTGTTTTTCAAATCACAATCACACATGTTGAGTTTAGAAAGTTAACAAATTAAATCCCAAAGTTGATTTTGAGTTTAACTGCTCTTCTGATTTTTGCATAGATAATTATGAGTTTATTTAATTTCCATGTGTTTTATTCTCAACTTAACTAATTTTGTTTTAAAAATAATGGATTTATGGGTTAATCAGTTATTTAATCAAACTTTAGCCAAAATTATATTATTAAATTTGACAATTCGATTTAATCAATTAAATAAATATTCAATCAATTATTTTTAGAATTTTTTATTATTGTCAAATAAACAATATTAATTAAGGAACAATTTAATTAAATTTAATTAAAGGGATTAAGTGGCTAAATGAAGTTTATTTAATGAGATATTTAACACATTCAATTAATCATACTTAAGATAAATAAAATAATATCATTTATCACCAAATAATATTTAATTAAAGATAATTAGGATGGATTAGGAATATTTAGGAATATTCCTCGATGCAAATTTAGGATACGATCGATTAGGGTTTTGATGATTCGATGCGCAGATGTGCCTTAGGTTAGGTCTTTTTAAGGTTTATTTTGATTGATTTGTTGATGTAGGGGTCAATGTTACTGAAGCCCATTTTTGGGGTATTAGAGGGTGAAACTACCGACCAATCAAAATATTTCATTTCAAACCATGCATTGGACCCAGGTTTACTTTAACTTCCCATCGGGTAGGACACGTGTCGACAAAGCATGATCCCATGATGAATATCCTTCAGTCACTTTTCCTTCAAGGCTTCACACCTACCATCGATCTTCTCTTATATCTTTCAGTTCTTTATCACTTTATAAACCTGCAGGCCCACTTACAAATTGGGACATGCATCAAACATGTGTGATCCCACGATGGTTAAAATTATTCCATCTCTTCTTCGTAGAATAGCACCTACCATTAAATATTTTTGTAGATGGAAATCTTTTATCCCTCGGTGGACCTTTGGTCCCACTGACATATGACATCACCCGAGACACGCATCAACAAAGCGTGATCCCATGATGAAGAAAACTTTTGCAACTTATGATCAAGGCTTCATGCATGTTGTCAGATCAAAACAAATCCTACGATGTGCATTAAAATGTATCTCTGGCCCCACTAAAATTGTTTCCTTGTCCTCATGTTCAATCAGATGGCTATCAAAATCCCGCGATGATTAAAGGTTGGTTGTAAATCATTTAAGGCATTACGCTTGTCATTGATCTTTCTTGGATCTAACCGGACCTTACATTGCTTACTAACTGGGACCGCTTGACATTAACCACCAAAATAACCTTAACCAGGTGGCTTAACAGGTGCTTTTAAACTATGTGGTCCCACTGACAACCATGGATAGGTGGCATTCAAGTGTGATCCCGCAAAGATAAAAGACCCACAACTTGAGGATTAAGGGATCACACCAACCATTAGATCAAAAAAAATATAATGGTTATGATATAAATAATTATCATTTAAGGTATTTTCACCACCAGCACTCTGTTGTTTGTTTAAAAAAGATTGAATGGGTAGGATATAAAAGAGGAAACTTCATAAAAAAAAGTACCATGAATGCGAGAGGGAAATATGATTTTCTAACATATTTTGAACCTTTAGTCGATAAATTTTAAAAGCACATGCATAAATCTAGACTTAAGTGACCGAAAAGGGTAACGAGGGATTAGAACAAGTGATAAGGATTTAGGGCTTTAGCACATCAAAAACCTAGAGTTATGAGAATGCATGGATTTTTCACACCAATGGCCAAAAATTTAAAATAGTCCTAATACTAGCTCTATTTAGGGATGTGTACCTCTTGCAAGTACAACAAGGACCTCATAATCTCATGGTTATGCAGACCACCATAATAAAAAACATGTGACTAAAAGAAAACACACCTACATATAGAATGTACAAGAAACCCTAAATTACTGCTCATGAATGAAAATACTTCAAGAGAAGTAGAACTTTAAGAATTTTCCATGAACATGCAATTCCAAAACATTTCCAGTTAAATCCTTTAAGATATATGAATCTGTTCCCCACCTTCTTTTAATAAGATATGGACCTAACCAGATAGGGTCAAACGTTTCATGCTTTCCTTTATCTTCCAACCTAGCATTCCACATTAAAACCATGTCACCATTTTCAAAACTCCTTTGGGTGGTTCTTATATCATATAGATTTTTGCACTGTATTTCAATTTTACATTCCTTTAATGTGCATCCCTCCTTACCTCATCTAGTTGTATTAGATAATTCATTCTCACTCTCATTTCATTATCCATATCTTCATCATATGCATGAATAAATCAATACATATACAATAAATTATTCTGAGGTAACCTAGCATTTATTACATACATTAAATTGAAAGGGGCACATCCTATTTCTTTTTTCATAGTTTCATGGCAGTGGGCCAATGTCCCTCGTAGGTTTTGTGATATGGCTTAACCGCTTCCTGTGTCTTCTATAAGTCTAGTGTTTGTATTAGGAATTAATATGTCGATCTTTTGGTGCAACAACAACCACTACTTGTAACAAGTGGTATCAAAGCTTGGTCACATGTTTAAATCCATGTAGGCCATGGCAAGTGATGTTGGGAGGGGGATTGTTGGAAGTGGACCAACATCCCTCATAGGGATTGCAACATGGCTTAACTGCCTCCTATGTCTTCTATAAGTCTAGTGGTTGTATCGGGCATTAACAGGTCAATCTTTTTGTGCAATGGAAACTACTACTTGTAACACAGTTACCCTATCAACCCATAATGTTAACTACAATTTTTAATCCCAAGCCTTCTTATTTTTATCTAGTACTCTCTTAAGGATCTTAATTAAACTTTTGTTACTAGATTTTGTCTGGCCATTTCCCTGTGGATGATAAGGGGATGAGTATGATATTTGTATCCAATATAGTTGACAAAAGTCACCGAATTCCTCTGATCTAAAACACATAGCATTGTCAACCCCAATAATCTCTAGTAAACCAAATCTGGTAAGAATATTTTGCATCATAAAATCTATCACAACCTTACTAGTAGCTCTTCTAGTGGGCATAGCTTCCACCCATTTGGTGAAATAATCTATTGCTACCAGTATCTAGGAATTTCCTCCACTAAAATTGTTTGGAATCTCACAAATGAAATCCATACCCCATCTTTGAAATGGTGCCTAAACTATAATAGGTTTGAGGGTTAGGTTTCCATTAAACCTTAACTTACCAGCAAATCTTTGTAAAGCATCACACCTTTTCACAAACTGATGAGCATCTTTGAAAATTGTAGGCCACCAAAATCCAGATCTAAGAATCTTATGGGCTATAGTTTTGGCCATGTAATGGCCACCACAAACTCCATTGTGAATTTCTTCTAACAAGGCTCTGGATCTATCCCGGTCTACATATTTAGGCAATACTCCTTCATTACTTCTCCACCACAACTCACCACCTATAATAGCATACCTAACAACATGAAATTTGATAGTACTTTTATTTTCATCTATCTTAGGGCGCAGGGTCATTTTTTGTAAGTAACCAATGACGTCCTTGTACTAGTCACAAAAATCCATATCACAAATATATGGCCTTTGTTCTTCCTCTAGCATATTTATATGATTGGAAACTAAGTTGCTTTGGGCCATTAGCTTTGCAAGACCTAGGCCTCTTACCAATTTTGTAATCTAGATATCAATGCTAAATTCTTGGATCTTGTTGATCCATCTACATCTTCTCCCCGAGGCTTCTTGTTGAACCAATATATCCTTTACCACAACACTAGGCACATATGAAACCACAATTTCTCCCACAAGATAACATCTGAAAACTTTGATAGTCCTAACTAGAGCATATGCTTGTTTTTCAATAATATCATATTTCAATTCAGCTACTTGTAAGGATTTGCTAAAAAATGAAATGGGTTGTTCATATCCTTCTGCATTCTTTTGTAACAATACTGTCGCAACAATATGACAGGAGGCAAAAGAGAAAATTTGCTTGGGCTTACCATAATCAGGTGTCCTCAAGACATGGGCATCCTTGATAGCTTGTTTAATATTTGTAAAAGCCCTAGTTGCTTCTTCATTCCACTCAACTTTTTCTCCTTTCTTCAACATTTTGGAGATGGGTATACTAGTCTCAGAAAAATTTGTAATAAATCTCCTTAAAAAGTTCACTTGCCCAAAAAAGGATTGAATACCTTTAACATTCTTGGGTTGGGAAATCTTATCTATAACTACAACCCTCTTAGGGTCAATTCTTACTCCATCTTTGGACACAATATGTCCCAAAAGTTTGCCTTCCACAACACCAAATGCACACTTTTTTGGATTCAAGGAAATCCCATACTCCAAAGCTCTGACAAAAACCTTCTCAAGGTGTTCACAATGTTGGCCCTCTTTAGCTGAATATGTTGTGAGATCATCCTGATACTTAACCAAAAATTTATTTATAAAATCTGCAAAGGCCACATCCATGGCTCTCTGGAAAGTAGCACCAGCATTAGTCAGACCAAATGGCATTCTGACACACACATATGTTCCCCATGGGGTATTGAATGTGGTCTTAAATTGTTTAGATTCCTTAACCATCACCTGATTATACCTTGAGAAACCATCTATCATGGACATCAACTCTGAACTAGTAACTCTTTGCAGCATATTTTCCATGTTAGGCAACCCATAATTGTCTTTCAAATAATTTATGTTCAGGTTCCTAAAACCAACACAAAGTCTAATATCACCATTTTTTTTCTCACAAGAACTAGATTGTACACCCAAGTAAAATGTCTGATAGGTTTAATTATCCCAACATCTATCATTCTCTTCAATTCATCTTATATTTTGGGTGCCAAAGTAAGATTCACATGCCTTAGTTTCTGTCTAAAAGGCTTGGTGCCTTCTTTCAATGGAATCTCACGTTGGAACAAGTCTTCTCTGTAGGCCTTCAAGTCATCATAAGACCATGCAAAAACATGTCTAAATTTTCTAAGAAGATCAATCAACATCTTTCAAACCTTGAGAGATAACCTCTTGCCAATATAAATATTTTTTGGTGCTATAGTTGTTTCCAAATTTATCTCCTCCAAATCTTCCAACTTTTTTACAACTTTGGCAAAATGGGCCTTATCTTTTTGTCAAAAGATCTTTCAAGTGCAACCGGCCCTTTAGGAACCTTATTTGATTTCAACTGCAAGACTTCTTTTCCAAAAACAATTTCTTTTCCATTATTAGTGCATAAGTGTTGAAATCCATTTCTTTGTCACCAAAATGAGACTCACATTGTAGAAACCTTAATATATCTTGGTCATCAGAAAAAAAACTTGCCAATTTTCAACATTATCTAGGATGGAAGGCCTAGACTGAACCTTAATTTTGGATATTCCTGCAAAGGTAATAGCTTCTAACCTTAAAGCTATATTTTCTAGTAAATCAGCCATTCTTTTTTGGCTCCTATCCATCCAATCAATACCAAATGCGTGGAAATTCTCAATTTCATCCCAAACAACATTTCAGTATTGTTTTAATCTCTGATTTTTTGATCTCTAATTTTTATCCCATGCTTTGATGCTAATCTCAATCCAATTAGTAAGGCTTCATATTCTACAAAATTATTTGTGCAACAAAATAATAGAGTGAAGCAAAACTTAAAGGTTTTACTATTTGGAGATATTAGAAGCACTCCTGCTCCAGCTCCTTCCTTTGAACTTTCTCCATCAAAATAAAAAGTCCATAAATCATTATGGTCTACCAAGTTATCCTTGTCTTTTGCTAAAAAGAGAGGCTGAACCTTTCCTTCCATTTCTTTCTCTTGAACTTGGAAATAACCCATGTCAGTATCTAGAAAATAATTCATACTATCTTCTTCATTTTCCTCAATCATATGAGGAGTTCTAGTTTCCCTAGACACCCTAATACTTTTCCCCTCAATATCAAATGTAGCAAATGATAGATCACATTGGATACTTCCTCCCATAGAAGCACTTCACTTCCTAGATAATAACATCCCATACTAAGGAGGGATGTCCACCACTAAGTCACTCATAGTCAATTATTTATTTGGATATGATACTAACCTGTAAGGTAGAGCCTTAATGGTACCAATGACTGGCACTTCCCTTGAGTCCATAGCTTGACACCTCCCATGAGGTCTATCAACCTTTAATCCTATTTACTTCATGACTTCTACAAGCATGCCAGTATTTGATGCCCCAGAATCAAGCATACAATTCTTCAATATTTTTCCATTGACTATCAAAGTCAAAAAGAAAGGATCTACCATCCCTACTACAATACTAACACCATTTGTATCCAAGTAAATTTGTGGAAATTTAGAGACAATTTATTTAGCTTTACTATCAGGTATGTCATCCAAAGATGCTACTTCATCATTTTTATCTGACCTTTGGACATTTGTGGAAGTGACACCATTTACCCAATCTAGGGCTTTCATCCTATGTTCTTGTATTCTCATCATTTCCAACAATGGAACCTTGATAGTGATATGTGAAAGCAACTTACTCATGTCAATAGGGGTATATTTCTAACCCAATATGTCATGCTTTTCTACAATAGGATCTTTATCTTCCACTTGAATAATTACATTAGGCTTCTCTTTGTGTTGTGGTTTACTATCCTTTTGGTGAGAAGGAACAATTACTTCTAGTTCTTTTTCTTTCACTTCATATATAACACTAGGACCATTGGGCTTGGCATTCCTTTTTATTTTAACTTTGTTGACAACATCAGCAACTTTTTCCTTTTCTTGTGGTTGCTTAATGTCTACCTCCAATTTCTTAATAAACATGCCATTTGATCTGCCATTAGCATTACCAATTGTCCTATTCCTTAGATTATAATTGCTCTTTGCTTGAGTAACCATGTCTACAATAATTTGAGAAATTTCCTCATATGAAGGTCACCTTAATATAACTGGCTCGTCACCCTTTATTGCACTGCATCCAACATCATCAAACTCCTTATCCTCTTCATTAGAGAAAACCTGCTAATGGTATACCTCACTTTGAACAAGAAAATCCTGATTTTCTATTTCATCAGCAGAATCAACCTCATCCCAAAGGTGTGACTAATTCATTTCACAACCACTATCATCATACTTCTCAATTTGTTCTTCATTTTAGATATGTTTAGAGAAATATCATAGTATTCTGGGCTATGTGGGGATTGATAAGTAATACACCATGGAATATCATCACTCATATTAACTAAACTCATTTGTAGGGGGTCAGGGGTTTTATCATTAGGCTTTTCCTTCTTTGGTGCAATGATGGGCTTTCCATCCTTCCAATGGGTATTATTGAAAAAAAATTGCATTCTTGGCACCCTGCTAAAATTATTAAAAGTTGGCTTGTCACTACCTGCAACCCTAATGTTTTTATTTTTACTAGGCTTTAGATCCTTTAAAGTATTTAAGATCTATTTGAGGTTATCATCTTCTTTAGGTTTTAAATTTGAAGATCTTCCTGGTTCTTTCCTATTTGGCATATGAGGCTTCCAATCCTCTCTTCTAGCCAACTTCCCTGATATTTTTCTGTTACTTTCTATGTTAATAGCCAATTTGTAAGATTAACCAAGATTTCTAGGGTTCTTATCCCTTAAGAGGTATCCCATCTTAGCATAAAAATAATTTAAATATGTCATGAGACATATCCTATCATTAAGCCTAATAACCTACAAGAGCTTATGCATAACTTTTTGGAACCTTACAATGAATTCAATAATGTCCTCATTCTAATTTTTCTTAATATTGTTGAATTCATTCAACATGAAACCATCATTTGTCTTATCACCATATTGTTCTTTAAAACAATTCCTAAATTCATCCCAAGACCATATACTAGCATGTGGTAACCATCTGAACTAGTCCGTAGCATCTTCAGTTAAAGATTGCACAAATAATTTCATTATTACATCATCAGGTTCAACATTATAATCATCCATCATATCGACAAATTTTTTCAAATGTTCTTCACATGTAATGACATTATTTCCTGTGAACTTAGGGATCTTTTCTCTAAGTTCATCAGGGATTACATTAGGGTAACCAGGGATACCATACAAAGTAATTTGTTTGTACCTTTCAAGATGAATGAGTCCTCCTTGGGATGGGCCAACACCCTGAGATGTAGATGCCTTTATGTTTGATGTAGCAGAAACTTTAGCACCAGTTGGTGGTGGGATAGTCATTTCTTATTTTGCAGTATTCCTAAGATTTCCACCATGTACTAGGGAAGAAGTAGCAACATTTGAAGGCTCTGAAGTCTGTTTAAGAAACTCAATTTTCTTTTTCATCTCTATGGTAGTAGCCTCCAATTCTACTTTATCAAGCTCTTTAGCCAATATTTCTTTCTCTCTTTTGGCCTTCTCAAGATCAACGTCCAACATTGATACCTGATCAGTGGGATCTTTGCCATTGATAGGTTCATTGATTGTAATCCCAACAATCCTTTGTTTACCTTTATCTTTGGGTTTTCTAATTTCTGACACTTCTTGGATAACAAGTTATTCTTTTATTTTTTTAGGTATTGGGACAAAATTTATTGCTTCCAAGTTTAACAACTACCTCTTTAATTATTCAGCTCTCATCATAGCTTGTATTATGTTATCTTCCTTTTCTTTTTCTCTTTGTTGTCTAATTGAACTTTGTTCCTTGAATATTTTCTCCAACTCATAAACCTCTTCAAGTATTTCTTTAGATTCTGGGAGAGTTGTTTCAGATTCTGAACCTTCAACATGAATTTTATCTTTTTTGTCTTCTAGGACATGAAGGCCCTAGGGTACTGAAGAACCTAGGATGAAAGGAGGGTAAAAGTCTTGTCTACTTCTAGTCTTACTTCTTAACCTCCTATCATGTTCAAGAGATTTATTTGGGATTATTCTCTTATTATGTTGTGATCTTTCTCCTCCTCTCTCTAAAGGAGAATAGTAATCCTCATACTGACCCAACCCCAGATCCATAACCTCTTCATATTCTGATGCATTCCCTTCTAGACTAGGCTAGATTGGATTCTCTTGTCTTGTATTTCCCTTTTATTTCCAAGTATGAGACATGTCTTTACTATTTCTTTCCTTCCTTGCCTGGCTAGGTCTGGAAGTAGTTGGAAGCCCTTCTTCCAACTTATCTTCTGGATGTTCTTTCCTCCAAGACTTGGTATTTCTATAACTCATTGAAAAAATGTTAATGAAATAATTTTCTGACCAGCACTCCTGCAGAGATTCTTTGATTCGCCACCCAACTAGGTTGGGAATTCTAAAATACTAATTCCTTAACAATATGTATCATGAAAGGTTTTATAGAATAAAAGATAAACAAAGGGAAAGAATAACTCTGTGTTATCAATGGTAACTTACTGGTTTGAAATAAGCAGGCTAGGAGTCTAGCTCAACTTGAAACCTAGGTTATTTATGATAGGTTATAATGATTCCCCAGTAGAGTCACCATCTTGTTGGTGTTTCAAAATGACTTACGCTCTAAGCCTTCCAATATACCTTCAGAATGATGTTCAAGAAGTGGTTAGTTCCAAATATATAGTGATCTTTAAGGTAATTGGATCACCTATATGGACAAGACTTCCCTCTATACTTTTGGCTCTGTAAAACTAAGGTGGATGCACCTAATCTAGTGAATATAATGCTCTTACAACACCAAAACTAGATTCAATACAACAGATAGATAACAAGAAAGTGCTAAATGATAACCAAACATTCATTGAATCTCCATTGTTATAAAATAACACTTAACTTTTCAACTATAATACTAAAGGATTTCAACTGGTTTTTTCTTAGCATTTTTGGATTATAACAATTTTGATCAATATGTACCAATAGGAGATATACTCGCACATATCAGTGCCTTATCCATTGGGCAACAATTCTAAAACTAATAGGTTATAAAGACCATAAAAAACCACATATTCATAACCATAAATACAATCCACCTAGACCCTTACTACTTACTAAATATCCTTATGCAAATCAAGATGAACCTATATCCCCATTTAGAGCAATATTTAATATAATCCTTGATCAGAACTAGGGAATGAAAACATATACATAAAATAATTATGTAATGAATTGGAAAATTCAAAACTCATGAAATTTGACACAAAGGATAGATAAGAACTAGGTTTTTGTATTAAGTACGATGAACCATATCTTTGTATATAATAAAAAATCAGAATATAAGCCTCTCCAATAATGGCCAGAGACCTACAACTTTCTATCTTCTATTGATAAAACTGATACAAAACATTATAATCTTGACTGAAACTAGGGTTTTTTTTAAATTATCCACTATCAACACCTAATTCTCAATACCTCTAAATGATCATGAAAATCCCTTTTATAAACAAGGACTACAACAAGCAACTGATCATTTAGGGAAAACAAAAAACTAACCTAAAGAATTTCAACAACCACACAGGGTTTACAATAAACAAAAAAAATCTAATTCTAGAGGCCCTTTGCAGATGTCCTAACAAATTAGCCGCTTCTTTGAGTCTTCATTTAGCTCCTTGATCCATTTAATTGATCTAATCTTCTTTGCCTCCAAAGAGCCTTCTGCACTTAATGAACCCTAACTCTCACCAACCAAAATTTTAAACCATGAGCTTTTGCTTCCTTTAAGAAGTTGGTGGAGTACTATCTTTTTCAACATGGGGGATGTACTGGTACCACCAAGCATTAAACACTTCTTCACTTGGGAATGAGAAACAAATAATCTTGGCCTTTTTTCCAGATAACTCCTACCATTTCTCCTCAATCTATTCAATCTCCTTCTTCAGGTACTCAAACCAAGACCTAGCCCCTTCCAACACTTCAATTGTTTGGACAAACAAAATTGTACTTTCAAAAGTTAGAATACTATTCATCTTGATTAATAACTCATCATCTAACTCAGTTGTGCATTTCACTAATTCCTTTAATTTTCCATCTCTGTTAAAGATACCCAGAACTAGCTCACAATTGATAGTAGTTAATTCTTTCTTTAAAAGATTTGATTTTCTATCTAGATTATCCCTCCCTATTTGATGCTCCACCAAAATTTTCACAAACTTATGTAGAGGCTTTATCTATGGGTCAGGATTATCCTAACCCTTGGATAAAAAATAAAATAATTTTAGGTTTGCATGCCTTTCTACCCACTTATCCAAGATTGTCTTTAATGTAGCCTTTTCCTCTAACAAGTAGTTCATAATGACAACCAACCTTTTTGCATGATCTTAAAGCATTGTGGGCTCAAGGCTTTGAGAAAACTATAACACTGTCTCCCTGATCTTCTCCTCATATTTTTGATCATCTGTACTCTTGGCCTTCCTATGATGATATCTTTCCTCTATCAGTCTCTCTCTAATCTTTTTTAATCTCTGCCTTTCCTCCTCTAGTATTTGTTTTTCCCAACTAACTATTGCCTCAATATTTGGTTTAGGGAATGGGGATAGAGGGAACTCAATTATAGGACTTTAGGAAGAGGGTACTATAGGTTGGTTGGCAAGAAACATCTAAGGGGATCTGTGATCTAGTGGCCCTGTCATCTATGTAATTATCTTATCCTTTTCTATCACCACTACCTTTAGATCGTTATAAGCTTTGAGGAGGACCTCAAACTTTATCCTCTACTCCTCCTTTTCCCATGCTTCCCTCTCTGCAACCTTGAGATTAAATTTCACAATCTCTAAGACTACATTGGAAGCTTCAACCATAGAGGTATCCCCAACTCTCATTACTAGCATATTTCTAGAGTATTCAGTGGGGTATGCATCATTTCTTTTTCTATTCTCTTCTCTTTTAAGGGACCACATTACAAGGGAAACATGGACAACAATAAAGACCACTCCGTTGGTTTCCTATTGTGCCTCCTCTATGGTGGAATGTACAGTGGTCATCAGCTTCCTGACAACATCAAAAACTACTGCATCATCTATATACTACTTGGGGAGAATCAACACCCTTGCAGTGTGCACCATGGACCTACCATCCTCTAGGGACATCATCTCAAATTTCTTCATTAATTCCCCCTTTATTTTAGTTTATATCTCATTCATATCCCTATCAGGGAACTATTCTTTCATCTTCTCACATAATTCTTTATCTTGATTTATATGTATTCTCCATAAGAATTAGAGGAATGCCCTAGCCTTAACAAAATTATCATCCGACAAGAAGCTCTCACTAGCCTGTTTAATTATAGGGTCTAATTCTTTGCCTGAGAACTCAGACACAGTGAGGTCCATCTCTGCTTTTTTTTGGAGCCTTTGGCATCCTTTCCTAAATTTCTTCATTAGTCACAAAAATATGTCCAACACTACTCATTTGCATTAGTTTTTCAGCAACTCCCTACTCATCCAAGTGTAGTGGGGACTGAGATGGTGAATACACATCTCCTCCAGGTTGGGCCTCTTCTTCTTATTTTTTCCTTTTAGGAAAAGGTTTCACATCAGGAGTATCACCCATGGGTCTCTTCCCTTTGGAAGTAGATGGAACATTGTTACCTTTTTGTTGCACATGCAATACCATGTTATAGCCTGGCCTCTATTATATGATGTAGATTCCTTGAGGAACAAGCTTGGCATAGGATGGCTGGCTCAAAATCTTTTTTTCCTTTGCTGGATCAGACTGGATCATGACATCCTTCTTTTCATTCAAGGCATACATAATCCCTCCAAAATGCTCCATTAGAGATTCAATGGGTCATAAATCTTATAAAAAAATTAGACAAAGTCCAATGTCTTCTTATAGACCAGCCATTTTTCTTTCTTTATTTCCTATTCTTGCAATTTGAACTCATTTCTTATATATCCTCAGAAAAATTAAATTGGTGTTCCATGGAGACACACCTAGTCCTTTCTTTGAACATCCCATTGACGAGTCCTTCATTATCCTCACACCTATCAACAATAGTAGCCAACATATAAGGTTGCAATACCTTATTTAAATGTATCCAACCACCCTTGGTAATTACAAATTGATGGGCAATGGTAATTGTGGGAAAGAGAGTTCCCCTATTCCTCCTTGTCAAAGCTACTTCTTGTAACCTAGCAAGCTGCCTCAAAATTTCTTCTAACCCCACCTTCAAAGGGACCTGATATGGAAACACATATGGTGTTCCTCTTAATCCATATACTCTAAAAATTGTAGACATTGGGTACAATATGATATCACCCCAATTGTGCACTATGGTGATGTCCTTAATTTGTATACTACTTTGGTCTAATCAATGTTAATAACCCCTTAGGAATTCTAGGGTTCTCCAAAAATATCAATGCTCTAATCTTAGAGGCAAAATTTCTATAAAAAATGACAAAACTGGCATCAGAACGGTCTCATGACAATTCAGTGCTCCACAACTAAACATGCAATAGCTCACCATCTCTCTTCTATACTATCTCCACGACCTAACTAAAATAGTCCACACCCTTATATAAAAACATGTGCATGAGCATGGAATACCACTCAAACAACCTATCAAATTTCATGTTCTAGATGCCAACTAAACCATGATGAATTAGATTAGCAACAAAAGGGGAAAAATAAAAAATAACTGGAAGATGTAGGTGCAAAATGTGAACCATCATAAACATATAGTGTATCAACATATGTGTTTCCTCATCCTCACCAAATATGTAAGCTAGTGATTTATACATGGCCCTTTCTCTCAAGCTAAAAAGATCTAATCAGATTGGTTCAGGGATACTCAGGCCAACCATACAAAAATTGCCAACCTTTTCAAAGAATTCCCTCAAAGGTTTGGTCCTAAAATAATCCCTTTGAGCATCATAGATCTTCTTGAAATTATCAAAATCTATCTCTTCTAGGAGCACATAAGAATCACACAATGAGAACACATCTCTTATCTCATTTGTAGTTATGCTTATCATAACATGCCCATCTACATCTCTGACCACTCTTGCCATTGGGTCATAGCACTTTGCTACTTGCAAAAGGATATCTGTATCCATAAAAAAAACTAGGCACAATCAATTTGCCAACATCAAATTGCCAAATATTATTGTTGGGTGTATATGCATTTCTCTATGAATATGCTATCTTAAAGAGAGTCAACCTAGTCATTCCAACTTTGGGATCCCTTGTCCACATGCCCTTGTCATATAATCCCAACTCACCTATCTGCATCCTAGGGTTCTTGGGAACTATTTCCTTCATTTTTGAGGCATCATTTATGGATGGAGGCAACAACTCAAATAAATCATCACAAAAGACCCTATACTTATAATCAATTTCCCCTTTAAACTCCCTACACGGTGCCATCTTAAACAAATGGGGTTTTGAACAAATAACCTTACATAGAATGATAACACAACCAACACTTTAACCCTTTAAAATTTTCAATTCACTGGAACCACAATTGTAAATATAAACAGTTCAAATAATATAGTAGAATTCACCTACCACCTTTCGAAAATGCTTGCAATCTAAAATGTAGAGAGAATCGCCTTTTGTTTGAGAGCTTCGGAGATAATATGTTGTTTAAAATGATTGTTTCTTGCCTTATACCTTTGCTAACATTCTACATTTACTTCACATGATACACCATTAAACCATCCATCTTGAAAATTTGGCACTTACAACATTCACTGAACACTTCATACTTTTAATTTCAAAATTCAAAACTAGGTTGTCGATCCACATTTTCCTAGCACATCAAATAGTTTTTACGAAGTTGACTAGCGAATATATATCTCTTACCCCAGGTGAAACTACTAGCCAATCAAAATATTTCATTTCAAACCATGTGTCAGACCCAGGTTTACTTTAACTTTTCATCAAGTAGGACACGTGTCGACAAAGCGTGATCTCATGATGAATATCCTTCATTTACTTTTCCTTCAAGGCTTCACGCCTACTGTCGATCTTCTCTTACATTTGTCGATTCTTTATCACTCTATAAACCTATGGACCCACTTACAAATCAAGATATGGTTCAAATAGGTGTGATCCCATGATGGTTAAAATTCTTCCATCTCTTCTTCGTGGAATAACGCCTACCTTTAGATCTTTCTATAGATGGCAATCTTGTATCCCTCGATGAAACTTTGGCACCACTAACATATGACATCACCCGAGACACACATCAATAAAGCGTGAACCTATGATGAATAAAACTTTTGCATCTTATGCTCAAGGCTTCATGCATATCGTCAGATCAAAACAAATCCTACAATCTGCATTAAAAGGTATCTTCGGCCCTACTAAAATTGTTTCCTTGTCCTCATTTTCAATCAGATGACTATCACGATCCCGTGATGAATAAAGGCTGATCATAAATCATTTAAGGAATTACTACCATTGATCTTTCTTGGATCTAACCAGACCTTACACTGCTTACTAACTAGGCTCGCTTGACATTAATAACTGAAATAGCCTTAACCGGGTGGCTTAATAGATGCTTTTGAACTATGTCGTCCCATTGAAAAAAGACACACAACTTGAGGATTAAGGGATTGCACCAACTGTATATCAAAAAATATATGACAGTCATGATATAAATAATTATCATTTAAGGTATTTTCACCATCATCACTCCACTGCTTGTTTAAAAAAGATCGAACGGGTGGGATATAAAAGAGGAAACTTCAATAAAAAATTACAATGAAAGCGAGAGGGAAATATGATTTTCTAACATTTTTTAGCCTTTAGTTGACAACTTTCAAAAGCACATACGTAAATCTAGACTTAAGTGACTAAAAAAGGTAATGAGGGATTAGAACAAGTGATAAGGATTTAGGGCTTTAGCACATCAAAAACCTAGAGTTATGAGAATGCATGGATTTTTCAGGATTTTTCACACCAAGGGCCAAAAATTTAAAACAATCCTAACAAGACATATCTTAGAAATTTGCATTTTTGCATAGTCATCATATTATACTCAAAATCCAAAATGTCAAAAACATAGCTTGCATATCTTAGGGTTAAATTATTACACTTCCTAGATGTTAGATTATGAGTTGTCATTAGTGTCACACATACAGTCGGCAAAGGAAGAAAATAGGCTAGTTAGTCAACACACTAAGTATAGTAGCCGAGTAGAGCACAAACATTGAACCAAATGATTAATGAGCATTGAGTACAGACATAACCAAGCATCAATATATTACTGAGTCATGAATGCAACATATACCGAGTTAAAAATGAATGCCACATAAGTATCTAATGGCATAGAAAACAAGGTAAATGATTTACACCAATCTATAAAATGGTTTACACCGATATAGAAAATGGTTTACATAGATCAAGGTGAAGATTAAATGCGAATACAATCATTAAATGATTGATGATCCCTATGTAATATTCTTTTAGGTTATTCATTTGGATCGTAGATCTTAGGTTTTCTAGATGATACCATAACCCTGATTAGGTCAACATCATTTGATATAATAATGATTAAGATGTCATTTGTACATGTACCACACATGAATTAGCTACCTATACAGACATATGAATATTAGACAAGGCTGTGAAGTTAAGGTTTTGACATAGCATACAAGGATTATATTCAGAAGCACATCAGAAGGCTACCGAGCAATATTCAAAGAAGAAATCTATCACACTAAGGTAATAACAGTTAAGTACTTATTAGATCTAAAATCAGGAAAAGTAAGTTGCTACATATAGGTCAAATCTATTGTTACTTTCTAAAAATTGTGGAAGACTTAAATCTCTTAATAGAGTAGACTTAACAAGTCTTTATCGTAAATATCTTAACCAAGTGCACACTTAATAATGTTGCTTAAATCCTCTAACCAAGTAGATCCTTATAGATCTTTATTGTTACTCCTAATAGGATCTGATCATCAGAAGTGATCAACATTGTAGCTTTAACCAACAAACTTTATTGCTATAGTTAGTGAAGCTTTGTGGGTGTTATCGCCACCGCAGTTTTTACCTTCTTACAAGGGTTTCTGCGATACCAAAATACTTGTGTATTGTGTATGAAGTTTCATGGATGTTTACATGTTAGATTAGAAAGCATTTCTTATTTTTAGTAATGTTATGAATGGATGGAAAAGATAACATGTCAGTCGGTTAATGAAATACACTATCTTAAGGATTCAAAGTTAAATTTTTTTATACTTACTGATTCACCCTTTCCCTCTCAGTAATTCACCTTTCCACAATCCCAACAATTGGTATCAGAGCTAGTTCTCTTATTGAAGAAGTTTAATCATTGAAGAGGAAATATCTTAAAGATGGAAAGGTATAATCTTGATAAGACAATTAAAAATAAGAAATTGGAGATGCAGATTCTCATGGAACAACTTAAGGACATCAAAGAAAAACTAAGAGAATCACTAATCAAAAGAAAGGAATTGGCATTTTGGCATAATAAAACTCAATATCAGGAATAAGTGATAGAGTAATTATTTGAAGCATTCTAAATTATATCTAATTCATCTAAAGGAACTATCTTAGATCTATTTGAAAAGAATCAACACCTTACCGAACAAGTGAAAGCACTACAAATTAGACAAGAGACTCAAATGGTAAGAATGATTGAAGTAATGAAAAACACAAGAGAAGTTGAACAAGAAAGGAATATGGCTATTGAAGACATAATACAAATCACTAAAAAGCTGGAAGAGAAAGAATCTAAAATACTAGGGCTAACCGAGCATCATTTTGAAATTTCCAATCAGATGGTTGTCATGAGTCAAGAAGTCAACCGAGTAAACAATGAGATTGCTAGAAAATTGGAAGATATTGGTGATTTAAGGGAAGAGAATGAAAGACTAAAAAATGAAGTGAAGATGCAGCAACGACACAATGAGATGATAAAGAAAATTGAAGAAAGTACCAAAAGGATGGATGAATTCCTAAATAGTCAAAGAAGACTGGATAGTACCACTAGATTAGGTTATACTGAGTAGGGAGAGTCATCAAAAAATGTAGAAAAAAAGAATGCCTATACAAATCCAAGACCAAATAAGCTCTCATGTTATCACTATGGAAAACCAAGTCATACAAAAAATGTCCGCAAAATCAAAGCTAAAGGTATTCCTAACTCTGCTCCTAAATTTGATGGTTATTGTTATAATTGTAACAAGTATGGACATCGAGCATGTGAGTGTAGATAACAAATGAACAAATCACCTAAGAGACACTATATGGAAAAGAATTTTTGCATTTTCAACAAGCATGGATACATATCACAAGAATGCAGGGCACATCTGAAACAAGTTTGGAAACAAAAAAGACAAAATAATACCTATCAATCGAGAAGACAAGGTAATTATTATCCTTGGGATTACAATACTTGGGTTAATTGTACATCATGTGGTAGGTATGGTCATATTTTAGAAAATTTTATGAGACTACACTAGAGAGGAAAATCTATAAACTGGACAAATTATGGAATGGCATGTCTACACTGTCACAAGGTCAGTCACTTAAGTAAAGATTATAGAGACCGAGCACCAGAACCAAATGTTGATATGAATGGGAATACCATTGATAGAATCAGAAGGCAAATGAGTCAAATGTGAAGAATATCAACTGAGGATAATGCAGGAACACACACAATAATCAGTGACACCTCATCCTTTGGATTAGGTGATTTCACCACCTCCACCTAAGAAAATCAAGTAACTATGGGAACTGAATTTCAATTAGTTATATCTTACAACAATTCCTTATATCTATTGCATGACTACCAAATCAATATGAAATAAGATGCACTAGGTTGTTATATGTTTTGAACTTAAAATGAGTATAGTTGGTAAAAGCATGACCAAGTGAAAGTTTGTTAGTTGGTGAAAGTGTTAAGGTTAACTGAGTTGTGTAGTCAACCAAGCAATTATTAGTGTTAACAAAGTTGAAGTATCAAAAGGAAATAACTAAATATTTGATCATTAATCAAGTTGTGGTTGGTGAAGCATTTAATGCAAAAATTTTAAGCAAGAAAGACTTTTGGTATAAATACGCATCGAGGAAACTCATTTTTCACATTACGAAACTAGAGTGAGAAAAGAGAAGATTTGTGCAAAGAGATTTGAAGCTATCTACTTCGATTTGAGCATTTCATAGACTGTTTGGAAGTGATTCAAGTACGTTTGAAGAAAACCAAGCTATTTATATATAGTTTTCATGAAACCCTAAATTATTATTAGCAATGGAATCCACATCAAAGACCATTCAATCAAAGGTCAATAATGAAAAGGTTACACTAATCAAGAGGGAAATGTATGAAGAACCTAATTATAAACTACACCCCAAGGTTGTATCACAGGTTGATGAGAAAGTCACATTCTCAAGAATTCCACCTAGGGTTTTGTTGGTACAGGACATCTAATCCTATATTCACTACAAGATTGGTGAAATTGGTGATTTGGAGTTGCAATCCACTTACCAGGAGTTATGCAAAAACAAGAAATTGAAGGATGAACATACACACTTGGAAATCAAAGGTTTAACCAATGTCCTTCACTTCTCAAAGGCATTCAAGACTGAGTGGATCAAGATAGTACTCAACTGAGTACATGAGGAAAAAATGTGGTTGGATAAATCGGTAAGGATTACCAAGGATGTCATTCATATAGTCACCAATTATTCCATGTGTGATAAAGATAAAGCACTAAGGCACCCACCGAAGCAAGAGATTTAGAATTTGACTGGAGCCGAGTGGGATGGCATAAGTATGTGGATTAACACAATCCATGACCTTGAAACTAGATTTGGAGTATATGTGATTGCTTATAACTTATTCCATTCCAGTAGACCTAACAATATTCCTTGCAGTGTTGTTGACATTGCATACAAGATTATAAAGAAATGACTACAACTAGACCTTGTCGAGTTGATGTTGAGGCAACTGGAAGAAAATATGAGCACAATCTGAGTTTCTAAGTCCAACACATGCAATTTTGGATCACTTATAGTATTTATATTCTTCTACTTAAAAAATTAATTTACTTCAAGTGATGATGTGCAATGGGATATGAACAAATCGATTATCATGCAAATCAGTGATTACATAAAAGTTTTAGGTCAAAAATTTGAAGCAGACATGGATGATTATTTAAGAAAATTCTAGGAAAGAATGCACAAGAGAAGCAAGATGTATGCACAACTGGTGGAAACATACAAGGATGAAATATGTTTTCTAGTGGACATTGACTCCACTCTCATTAAGGAATTTGAATTGAGGACTACATGGTTACCACCCATGGACTATGAACTTGACATTGATCGAGCGAATAGGTCAATAAAGGAACTTTTGGATGAGCCTAAAGATAAGAAGGAAACAAGATTTGGAACCTATGAGGAGGCAAAATAGAGAATTCAGATGGATTTAGTCATTAAAAAAAGTGGGAATAAAGTCAACGAAAATGATGAACACTTCGGAGAAATAATTCGGTGAAGAAGAAGTAGAGAAGTCGGTTGAAGAGGCAACTAAGGAATAATTATTGATCGATAATAGTGAAAATGATGAAGAGACCGAGTTAGACAATGATGTACTTGCAAAATTAGTGAAGGAAACAAAAGGTAAAAGGAAACAAGCTGAAACCCCCATATGTGCAAGGACAAGGTCCTCTACAGGTGTTTCCCCACCTTTGAAATGTGGAGTTGTAAAGATTACAAGGCTAGCATCGACAAAGACATATAAGAAGAAGAGAGGTACTCAAGCCTCTACCGAGATACCTAAGAAGAGGAGAAAGTTAATAAGGAATAAAGATGATATAGACTCAGATTAGCAGGGCACATGCGAATTAAAGATAGTTGTCAAGGAAATAAAAGAAAAGGGAGGACTTGGTCACCCCAAAATAAATTGGTATGTACATATGTCTATCAGGGATCAAGAGAAATTTGAGCAAGCTATCATCAACATGATGATCAAATTTAAAAGGTTACTAGTTGAGTTTGTTACTTATATTCCAAAGGATTTATATGATAAGGTATAAACAAGATGGACTTATGCCTTTCATACTGAGAAGAAAATAAGGGAAAGATCCTTAATTTTGGTAATGGCACATTTAATTGTTCAAGAGATTGATGAAATGATGAAAGAATATGCCAAAAAATTAATGATGAAAGGGCGAGAAATGAATATTCCGCAAGGTAAAATTGAAGAAGTTGATGAGGAAAACAAGGAGAAATGGGCTAAAATTTTAAAGTCCAAAGTTGAAGCGGAGAAAACTGCACTTGCAGTTATTCTCGAGTAAGGTGTCATAGGAAGAGGCAAAGGTGTACATTATGATGATGCTGATATTATTGCACTGAGGCCAATTGAAGATCCCATACACATATCAGACACTAAGAAACTAGAGGATGACACATATATAGAAGATTTTTATCCTGTTGGTTACACCAAGAAAGAGGATACACTAGAGAAGGTAATAATAACTGGGAATGAAGAATTTTTTATTGAAAACATCATTGAGGGTGATCTCGATGATGAGGAAAAGGAAGATGAAGATGCTAATACTACTATTGGTGCTGATATCATAGAGGAATAAAAGACTACCGAGGCAGCATAGTACAAATACTGGGTAATTTACCAATTTTGGTACAAGCCATTGAAATTGCTACTATAGAGAAACCTAAGGATAATACAACCGAGAAAAAGATGGATACTACAAAAGATAAGGGTGAAGAATGAGACAAAGAGCATACTGACCCTGAAACCAAAGAGGAAAATGAAAAGGAGTTGAAATAGAAACAAATCTAGATTATTCTACTACTGACACAAGGCCAGAAGCCCAAGGCACTCACACTGAGGGAATTGTAAAGGGGCAAGAAAAAGAGGAAAGTGTCTCCTCCAAGCCACCAAAGTCAAATCCAGAGCAGAAGGCTCTAGTTCCATATGTGAAATCCCCTACTTCCAGCAAATAAGAGAAGAAAAAGAAGAATAAACATGGAACAGGTTTGGTCACCCTGGATGAAGTCATAGAAATACCTTCATGTGACCCTAGAACCTTAGACCTGGAAGCTCTCAGAAAGTATGGAGAATTATGCACCAGAAAAGAAGCTCGGGAGAAGCTACGGATGTGAGAGAAATTCTGATACAAGTTGTACATGATGTCAATGTTGATGAGGAAACTCCCATCATTGACCAACTTGCAACACTTACCGGGCACATCAATTCTTCCAATACCGATGCTGAAAAGAAGATAGAAGAGAGAGAAGAGTCCAATATACAATTCAAAATAACTAAGAAAATCAGCCAATCTGTGGCCATACACAAGGTGAATTTATCTGAGACTATAACTAAGATTGAAATTCTTATTCAATAGATACTCACAATTTTGAAGAAGCTTTGCACTATAGACTCTTTTGATGAGTCTAATTAATGCCTTAATTTTGTTATGAACTTCATGTTTTGTTGATACTCTGACAAACATTTTCAAGACATTTATGACTTATACTTATGTGAACTTATCCTAAGTACAACTAAAGCCATAAAATCTATGGGTAGCTTGAATGATATGTTTTGCTGACTATTATGAATATAATGTAGTACTTCATATAATTATTTCAAGTTGTGTTCTAACATTTAAGTAGGAGGTGAAAATGTTGACTTGCACATGTACCGAATGTTACTAACCTTTCAGGTAAGCAAGGAGCAATATGAAGAGTGGCACACCTACATTAAAGAAGGAGCGTTTGAAGACCAACCATGGTGAGAGAATCCAACATGGTTCTGATGAATATGCCACACTTTGAAGAAGTTGTTGTTCCAGAGAATATAGGGGATTTATCCTACTATATTTCCTCAGAACTATTATTCTGTTGTCAGCAGTAATTGTATTATGTTGTGGTTGTTTTATCTCCTCCATATTTGGTGAGGTTTAATGAGACTTTTCTGTTATGTTTTCAATAAGCATCAATCCTTGATATAAAGGGATTTTGACTCATTTAGTAGGTAATGAAGAAAGATAGAATTATGTATTCAGTATAGTGGAAGTTGTGTTGTTCTTCATGAGTTGTTCAACTGTTATGTAACCAGTTAAGAAGAATTTAATGAAAGAGTGATTTTGGATTATTTCTTGTGTTGAGTAGTTAGCAGAAGCCAACCAAGGGGGCCCACTTGGGAGGTGGATTAGATTAAGTTAGAATAGATTTTCTTCCTCTAATTTTCCTATTTTCAAATAGAATTATTGTTTTACTTCTGTAGCATCACCACTGTGGTTGTTCCTACAACATCTACAGAGACAGGTATAGTGAATGTTTCAAGTTGTTAGATAGGCTTACATTCATTTCATAAGTTTTCTACAGTCACTCCATTCAATAGTCAATTGTGTTTACTTTCTTGCAGCAATAGCATAGATTCCTTTTATGCATTTTATCTTCCTGCAGCATAAGTGTTATGACTCTTAGAAAAACTTAGTGCACAAACTGTGCTGTCCCATTTCAAGTCTATGTCCCTGGGTTGACAATATAAATGCATTTCATGGTGGGGAAAGTAATCTTTAGTATGAGTATATCAATCCTAAGAGAGACAATGGCATGATTATTATTACCTATTGTGAGACTGTTCATTTTTGGCACCCCTGCCGGGGATGGTGTCAAACTAGGAACCTTAATGAGTCATTTATTTTTTAGATTAGTTTCCTAATTTTAGTCAATACCAAGAAGTTGTGAGCTTGCTTCACAAGTCAACAACTTACTTGCATGCATCAAAGAAGGTGAGATGTTCATGGCAGATTTCTTCCAAAAGAACTTGTTAAATTGAAAGAAGAGTTTGAAGAACTTGAGTTACCATTTCTTGATGCTAGTCCTGAGTTTGTTGCATCATCTTCAATAGAAGAAGAAGAAACCCATGAAACATTTGACCTCCATCCTTTTGTAGAAATATTAGCCAATTTCCATAATAATCCCAATCAAGGACCACCTATTGCTCAAAATCTTCCAATCAATAATAATTTCCAGCCACAGTTTCAGTATCCAACACCTCCAGTAATGGAAGCTCCTACATTTCCATTTCCAATTCCAAGTCTTATTAATATTCCTAACCTCAAGAACATACCTCCTTCAACACTTCCAAAGTTCTATGGCCTTGTTACAGAGGATCTTGACACCTTTTTGTTCGAGTTTGACATATTGTGTCAAAGTTTTGACTATAATACTAACAGTCAGAAGCTTAAGTTGTTCCCAACAACACTGAAGGAGTCATCTCTCAGATGGTTCATGGGCTTAGGAGTGAATGCAATAGCTAATTGGGATGGAATAAGAGATTTGTTTCTAAGAAAGTATAAGGAATACTGCAAGGGAAGTGATTCAAAAGGAGATGACATCTTCCGTATGTCACAAAGGGAAGATGAGACATTAGAAGACTACATATCATGCTTCTTATTTAGTTTACAAAAGAACCCTCAACATACATTACAGGAGGATTCACAAAAGCTAATTTTTCTAAGAGGAGTGAATGAAAACTGTCTTGAAGCTCTGGACCTCATGGTTGGAGGTGATATATCTTAGTCCTCCTAGGATGACCTTCAGAAGATTTGTCTGAACTATTCTACAGCAATGGTCAAGAAAGGAAGGGGATTTCACTCAATGGTGGCCAAAGGAAGTGGCTTTGGTATTTCAAAGATGGAGATTTCAAACCTGTTGCTAGATTTTAAGCAAGACATCATCAATGATGTTGCTACACACCTGGACATGATGACCACCAAGAAGAAACATGTAGAAGTAGAGGCACAGCTGGCTGAATACTACCCTCATTGCCACAAACAAAAGAAGGATTGCTAGTGCAAATTAGTCACAAAACTAGAGAACCAACATCTTCCAACTGAATACTTGAAGATAGAAGGAGAGGACGAGCAAGTATTATTTTTTTCTCAACATCATCCATGGGCCATGAGACAAGGTATGCCTCAAGACCCATTACAAATTTCAAGTCCATATAATAGTTAGTGGAAAAACCGAAATGTCGAAAGTCCTCCACCGCATAATTAACCCACTTGGAATAATGCTTGGCCAAATAACCCACATAATCAATGGTATCCTCCACAACAACCCCAATAGCCACAATCTCCAAACCAATGGAAACAACCACAAGGGAATTGGTAGCCCACTAACCACTGGAGAGGAACTCAACAGTGGCCTAGTCCAAACCCTAGATATCCACCTCTACCACCTCCAACAAATATGACTGCAATAATGCTACCACCTGCAAATTCAAATCCTCAAAAGCAGATGCAATTACCTGCTCAACCTCAACTGAATCCCAACAGTTAACAACCACTATATAAAATGTATGCTACTAATGCTTAATAGTACTCTACCTATGCACTTGATATAGCTGATATACACCTAAGATCAAGTACTACCTTGCCAGCACCTGAACCACCCCTTATCACTAAAGTGCTAGACCTTCCTGCAACATCAATACCAATTCCAGAGAATGATTTGCCAAATACTGTTGCATCAGAAAATGTTCCCACCTCAACTAATGTTCATACATTAGTCAAACCACCTTTTCCCCAAATGCTCAGCATGGAGAATCCCATACCAAAGGAAGATCAACCATTTGATATCCTTGACCAGTTAAAGAACATGCATGTCCAGATTCCCCTGTTTCAAGCAATAAAAGATGTTCCAGTTTATGGAAAAGAAATTAAAGAAGCTTGTCTTAAAAAGCCTGGGAGGAAGAAAAAGGATCCTACCATAGTTCATGTTATAGGACAATTGGCTGATATTATGCTAGGAAAATTGGCAATTCCAAAATATTCAGATCCAGGAAGTCTAGTTGTGAATATCATCATTAATGGCCAGTCTGTCAAAAATGCATTAATAGACTTAGGTGTTGCCATTAATGTAATGACTAAGGAAACTATGAATAAACTAAGTATTGAAGGGTTGAGAGCTACTCCAACAATATTGCAATTAGTAGATAGCTTTAATGTTACCCCTGATGGAATGATAGAAGACATAATAGTTGCCTTAGATTCTTGGGAATACCCTACTGATTTCATGATCATTTCACCAAAGGTCAACCTTGTTGGTTACCCTATTATTCTAGGACATCCATGGTTAGCAATAGTTGATGCAAACATAAGTTGTAGATCAGGGAACATGACAATATCAGATAGGCAAGCCACTAAGAAACTAGCATTGTATCCTCCAGCTCAACCACAACCAGATTTGAGTACACCTATATGGCCAGATTTAGGAGATGGGGAAGAAGAACTAAATTTTGTGGTCTAGCTAATGATTTTACATAGGCAATCTTTCCTAAAACTCCAAGAGGAAGATGAAGTTAATCAGAACAATCTTCATAATGACTGTGTTCTAACCAAAGGTATATCTGAGAGTTCTGTGTTAGAGTTAAGTACATATGAAGATAACTTTGAGAACTATATATTACCTTTGGAACCCAATATTATCCATCAATTGCTTCCTAGTGAAGTAAACACAAGTCCAATATCTGAAGTGTCCATGCTTGACCTTACAACTATTGTGGAACTTTCTAAAGGTCATAATCTCCATGTGAATAATAAGCTGCCTCCATAACAAATGGAAAAACTAACTAAACTGCTACAAAAACATGAGAAAGCCTTTGCATGGGACTATGGGGACATGAAGGGATTAAGCCCTACACTATGTACTCACAGGATATATATCAATGAAGGAAGCCTACCCTTTCATCAACCTCAAAGAAGGATTAACCCAGCATTGAGGTAGATAGTCAAAACTAAACTTCAAAAGCTATTAGATGCTGGATTTATATATCCTATATCTGATAGTAAATGGGTATCACCTCTGGTCATAGTGCCCAAAAAGGAAGGAAAATGGAGGATTTGTGTGGATTATAGAGATTTAAACAAAGCTACCAAGAAATATCACTTCCCATTACCATTTATAGACCAAGTACTTGACACTTTGGCCAGTAAGAAGTATTTTTCCTTTTTTGATGGATATAGTGGATTCAATTAGATAACTATTGCTCTAAAGGACCACAAGAAGACTACATTCACATGTCCATGGGGGACATATGCATATTCAATTCTACCTTTTGGGTTTTGTAATGCTCCAGCAACATTTCAAAGAGTTGTGATTAGTATTTTTGCTGACATTTCACATGATTGTATGGAGATATATATGGATGACTTTACAACATTTGGAGTGACATTTGAAGAGGCTTTGAAGAATCTTGAAAAGGTGCTAGTCTAGTGTAAGGAGCATAATTTATCCCTTAATAGTGAGAAATACTTTATAATGATACAGGAAGGAGTGTTACTTGGGCATTGCATTTTACTAGCAGGAATTCAAGTGGACCCAACTAAAGTTGAGGTAATACTTACACTACCTACTCCTACCAAACAAAAAAATATAAGATCTTTTTTAGGACATGCTGGATACTATAGACGCTTTATTCAAAATTTTAGTCAAATTGCTAGCCCTCTATACAATTGCTTACAAAAGAAGCTGAATTTATCTAGACACAAGCATTTGATGAGTCCTTCCTGCAGCTAAAGAAACTTCTAACAACTGCACCAGTCCTAAAAGGACCAGATTGGTCTATTCGATTGCACATCCATATAGATACATTAGATTATGCCATAGGTGTTGTGCTAGGACAAAAGCCTACTAACCTTGAGAATGCAATTTACTATATCAGTAAAAGCCTCCATGGCCCTGAAATAAACTACATAGTTACTGAAAAGGAACTCCTAGCTGTGGTTTATGCATTGAACAAATTCTAACACTATGTCACAGGTTATCCTATTTTTTTCACACTGATCACTCAGCCATAAAATATCTAATGAACAAACCTACTATAATAGGAAGGTTGGAAAGATGGCTTTTACTCTTACAGGAGTTTGATATAACAATTGTTGATAAGCCAGGCAAAGCAAATGTAGTTGCAGACTAGTTGTCTAGACTTCAAAATGTTGATGAAGACACTAATCAAGTTGAGGATACATTTCCAAATGAATACCTGTTCCATATAGCAGTTAAAAACCCATGGTATGCAGACATAGCCAATTATCTTGTAGCAAATAGGATTCCCCCACATTTTTCTTAGAAAGACAAGAAAAAGCTTGTAGAGAAAAGCTTTCAGTTTTCATGGATAGATAACAATCTATTTTACACTGGTCCTGATCAGATTATGAGAAGGTGTGTGATAGAAGATGAAGTATATGATATTCTCCACAATTGTCACGATGAGCCTTGTGGAGGTCACTTTGCAGCTAAACAAACAACCCTAAAAATCTTAACAATAGGGTATTATTGGCCTACATTACACAAAGATGCAGCTGGTTATACAAAAAAATGTGATAAATGTTAGAGGATGGGTCGTCTAACAAAATTAGATGAGATGCCCCTTATTACACAAGTAGTAATGACACCCTTTGATAAGTGGGGTATGGATTTCATCAGACCAATAGATCCTCCATCAAATGGAAAATCCTACATCTTGGTTTGTACACATTACCTAACAAAGTGGGTGGAACTGAAAGCAATGCAGAATGCCAGAGATCAGAAGGTAGCTAAATTATTGTATGAGGAAATTTTTACTAGGTATGGAGTCCCCAAAGAGCTTGTAATAGATCAAGGAGCATAGTTCACATCAAATATGATCACTAAGCTGGTGAATGAATATAGCATAAGGCATCAAAAGTCTAGTCCATATCATCCGCAAGAAAATAGATAGGCAGAGGTGACAAATAGAGAAATAGAGGCCATCTTAACAAAGATAGTATAGTTGCATCACAAGGATTGGAGCAATCGATTAATAGAAGCAGTCTAGGCTTACCGCACCACATGGAAGACAACAATAGGGTTTACACCATTTCAATTAATGTATGGAAAAGCAACAATTTTGCCCATTGAATTTGAACATAAAACATTGCGCACAGCTCTGGAGTTGAACATCAATATTTTTGCAATACAAACAAAACATCTCCTCCATCTCAACTCCTTGGATGAAATGCACAAGTCAGCATTAGAGAGAACAGAACTAATCTAGAACCAAAGGAAGAGATGGCATGATTCACATATCAAGAATAAGGAATTTCAAGTAGGAGATTAGGCTCTATTATATGATTCTAGATTCAAGGAGATTCCAGGAAAGCTGCAAACAAGATGGCTAGGACCCTATGAAATTCAATATGTATTTGATAATGGAGAAGTTCAGCTAACCACAATTGATCCAGTCCAATTTAAGCTAATTGTCAATGGACACTGTCTATGTCTATATCACAAGCCTCAAACCAAAGAATCATTCTTGCAATAGTTCAAATGCACAGTTTACTAGCCGCTCAGGAAATAGTTCTTGCAGCAGAAGATGAAAGCCTTCCTCCTGCAGCATCACCATGACATGCTTTCGCTAGCATTCATAATAAAAATTCATTTAATGAGGTATATTTCTTCAGTCACTTTTGTCTTTTCTTCTCACCAACTCATCTCATTCCTATTTCTACCACCCACTCAAATTCCATGTCACCCACAATTTCTATTTTTAAAAGCTTTAAATACATTGCCACATCAGCAATCTCATACGGCCACTGGAATCGACACTCTCATCAACTCACATTTGTGTATGCTAACTAAATCAATAGGTACAACTTTCTAACTCCTTACTTACTTTTAGCGCACAGGTTTAATTAATTATATCTAGTACTGCATTAAATGTATAATATATGCATTAAGCCAGTTTCCCAACCTCGTGCCAAATTTAACAAGTGAGGACACTTGTTCAACTTTCATAGGGGGCAAGGGAAGTGTACTAACTTCCAAGTGTCATTCCTAAACTACCCTATTCATACCCTTGTCACACCATTGTTGTACTTAGGCTGCATTCCATTAATTTTTTTTAATCCTACACACATTTGTCATACTTTCAAATTACAATTTCTTGAACTTGACATGACTTCAAAAGGATCATAATTAAATGGTGAGGTAACTCGCACTTAAGGTATTGATGTCCTCTATCATCAATACCATTATTATAGTTCATGTCAAGCAAAACAAAGGTAATGCAAGCGAAAATATTGACATTTTCAAAAATCACAATTGCATTTCAAAAAGGAGTTTGTAGAGAGACCAAAAGCTTAGCAGTGGGTTGGAGAGCTGAAAATTAGAGATTGGGTATTATTAAGATGGATGGACAATTATAGAGACATGAACCATTTGTTCATGGTATTTTTCTAGAAGATGTTGAGGCAGTCCGCAAGTTCAATGCATGCGGCTGGCTTAGCTATTTTCTTCAGCTGACAGAGTTTAATGAGGAGGTTGCTGCAAAATTCATGGGCACATTTGAAGAAGGACAAGTAATGGTATGGGGATTGATAGTTGTTGCTACTGAAGAGAGAATTGCAAAATTTATAGGGTTACCAGTTGTTGGAGAGCATTACCCAAATGAGCATGACACAAAGTCATCTCAAGCCCAATTTTCTAGGCCGGGTGATCCTCCGCTTGAAATTACTAAGCAAGGTTGCAGCAGATTGTCTCTTCCACAGCTATTTCTAGAACTGGCTACACACATTATAAGGTATTTAACTTGTGAAGGAATATTTTTGAACCTGCATGCTCATCATTTTAAACTGCTTAACTATATCAAACATAATCTTCAAGTCAATATTCCCAATTTTCTTTATAATATGATAAGTATCAATGCTGAGGAAACGCAAAAGGGCAATGTAAATTCCATTAGTCACCATGCCCTAATCAAGCTCTTGGTTGAAAAATCTCTTAGGGATGTTTCTCCCATGTCATGGGTAGAATTTGTCCAATTTAAAACCTTGCAACCCCAAGTAAATCTTGTGGCCCAACCTCTAGAAGATGCAATAGAATCTTTCAGCCCTACTGAAGAAGAAGCTATGAAAGAAAAAGAACTAGAATTACCCCTAGATAACCAACCTCCTAAAGCTACTCCAGAGAGTAATGTAACCACTTCTTCCTCAAGAAAAGGAAAGCAGAAAGTTAGAAAAGAAATCCCTTACTTAGAAGGAGAAATTTCAAGCCCTGCAATTCAAATTAATAAAAGGAAACGGTTGAGTCCTGCAGTGTCTATTCCTACAACATCTACTCCTATAGCACATAAACCAAAAGGTCTCACCAACCTAAAAATGCAATGGTTGAAGAGGCAACTATGCGTAGAAGCCCTCGCATGAGAGGAAAAGTGTCTCTTCCTTCTCCTCAGAACCCAAATGTTCTAGCACCTAAACCTACTACAGAACTATCTGTTGAATATATTCTTAATGATTCCCCTCTGTAGGTAGAATCCCAACATATGGAGGAAACCCCTAATGAGAAAGAACCTAGCAGTAGCATGCCACATAATGATTAAGGAATGCCTAAGTTGAACCCTGAAGTAATGCAAGAGAGATTTCATGTGAATGTTCAATCTACTCCTCCTCAGCATCCTGTATATTCTAATGTATCCATTATACCTTACCAATCAACATGGTTCACTGACTTCTTCTAGAAAATTACTAAGGAGAAGAAAAAGAAAGCTCAAATGCAAGAGTTCCCTTCATCAACAATTCAGTCTGTCCTCTTTCATCTATACAACCATTTTATCTTTTAGAAAACATGGTGGAAGCAAGAAAGAAATCAAATGCAAAGGGAGATGTTTGATAAGGATGAGGAGATTGAATCTCTCAAAGAGAAGCTAAGGAAACAAAAAGAGCAAATGGACAAGGCCTTAAAACTAGCTAACCAAGTGATAGATTGTAGACCACCACCTAGGGTATATGCTATTTGCTTAAAGGAGAAATTTGTTTTGTTCCAACTTATGATGACAATCAAGGATATTGATTGTGAATTCAATTCGGCCCAAGAATTTTATGTTTTGTATCAGACTCTGCCATCATGGCAATAAAATCTATTATGTGAGATTTATTTGCACAATTTTATTATCCCACATGAAATAGAGTAGAATCCTCTGCTCTATATAGGGGACGTTCACTTAACGGCCTTGATGTCATGGATGCATAATGAGATAAATTATGATAGATAGTTGAACACCTACAAGGATCTAGAGAAATCTAAGCCTTTTCCATTAAGGTTTGAGTCACATAAGCCTGATGTTCTTTTGAGGGATTGGCTTAATTTGAATTATGGGAGACCAAAGCCTAAAATCAGGGAGAAAGTATTTGCATTGAGGGATAAATTTTATAGAGATTATCAGACATTGCCAAATTTTATAGCCCAAAGATCTCTTTCAGGGGTTAGAAGTAGGTGGAATAGATTGCCAGAAGCTTTCAAAAAAGTAGAGCCACATAGCCCAATTAACTATGAAGCAGTTGTCCATAGAGTGACTAAATACATGCAGTTGGGGAGATAGCCTAGAATGGAATTATGGATGCCCTTATCCTTCCAGCCACCTACACTCTTTTGGCCCTTATATGACATCAATGCTTCTAGGTTGGATCAGTTGGTTGAGGAGCATCAAGGAAATCACTAGGAGCGCACAAGAGGGTTTTACTACACTTTCAGAAGTGGAAAGAAGGGGAAGATGACTGTTGGTGATTTCAGGACCATAGCAAGGAAATACAATGCTTGAGGACAAGCATTCTGTTAGTAGGGCACAGATGATGAGTCTAATTATTATCTTAATTTTGTTATGAACTTCATGTTTTGTTGATACTCTAACAAACATTTTCAAGACATTTATGACTTATACTTATGTGAACTTATCCTAAGTACAACTAAAGCCATAAAATCTATGGGTAGCTTGAATGATATGTTTTGTTGACTATTATGAATATAATGCAGTACTTCATATAATTATTTCAAGTTGTGTTCTAACATTTAAGTAGGAGTTGAAAATGTTGACTTGCACATGTGTACCAAATGTTACTAACCTTTCAGGTAAGCACAGAGTAGTATGAAGAGTGACACACCTGCATTAAAGAAGGAGCGTTTGAAGACCAACCATGGCAAGAGAATCCAACATGGCTCCGATGAATATGCTATGCTTTGAAGAAGTTTTTATTCCAAAGAATATAGGGAATTTATCCTGCTATATTTCCTCAGAACCATTATTCTATTGTCAACAGTAATTGTATTATGTCATGGTTGTTTTATCTCCTCCATATTTGGCGAGGTTTAATGAGACTTTTCTGTTATGTTTTCAATAAGCATCAATCCTTAATATAAAGGGATTTTGACTCATTTAGTAGGTAATGAAGAAAGATAGAATTATGTATTCAATATAGTGGGAGTTGCTCTATGTTGTTCTTCATGAGTTGTTCAACTATTATGTAACCAGTTAAGAAGAATTTAATGAAAGAGTGATTTTGGATTATTTCTTGTGTTGAGTAGTTAGCAGAAGCTAACCAAGGGGGCCCACTTGGGAGGTGGATTAGATTAAGTTAGAATAGATTTTCTTCCTATACTTTTCCTATTTTCAAATAGAATTACTATTTTAATCCTATAGCATTGCCACTGTGGTTGTTCTTGCAGTATCTGCAGAGATGGGTATAGTGAATGTTTCAAGTTGTTAGACAGGCTTAGATTCATTTCATAAGTTTTCTACAGTCATTCCATTTAATAGTCAAGTGTGTTTACTTTCCTATAGCAATAGCATAGATTCCATTTATGCATTTTATCTTCCTGCAACATAAGTGTTATGACTCTTAGAGGAACTTAGTGCACAAACTATGCTGTCCCATTTCAAGTCTACATCCATGGGTTTGTTAGTAGTATTTTAAAAAAATTCATCCTCATGCTAAAACTTTTGAAATTTTGATTCTGAGACCTAATTGTGAGGTTTTATGGCTAAAAGCCTAAGTTTGATGGAAACCCTAGTTGGTCTTAGCATTGTTATGTTTTAGCGTTACTTTTTCAGCTCACTAACTTTCCAAATAAACATGTGCAATATTGACCCCCTTTAAAATTGACCACTTTTCATGTTATACCGCTAGGTTGTCAAACGGGGTCCCTTTTTAATAATTCTTTCAAAGCCTAAGTTTCCCGTAAATTTTTCCAAGTGACTAACCCTTTGAAATGAGTGGTTGTCGTTGAATCTTAAGGCTTCCTATTGTCAAAATTTTTGACATGCGATTTGGTGACAAGAGGACATTTGTCTCAGCGGGCCCATCTTCGATGTTGCACTAGTGATTAAACAAAGGGATGCATCAACTATTGTCATTATACCATTGGGTCAAGTTGATCTCTTTCTAAGCATCATGGTATAGCGACAAGCATCTAATCAAAGTTTTGATGATAGAGGTAGGTTCTGGCTTGTTAGTCTCCATGGTGTTTCTCTCAGGTTGACACTTGTCTTGGGTGATGTAGTAGCTATGGGGTTGGACTTCTTCAAAGGATCAAGCATAGTTTGATCTCACGATTGTTGTTATACCATTGATGAAAGTTGTGAAGTATTTAAGCCTTGCGGTATAGCGACAACCGTCCAATTCTCTATAAAGGATGAGATAGAAAGTGGGCCCTAAATTGCCATGTCACTCTAACATGTTTTCTTTCGATTGGTTGAAATAAGTGTGATGTGGTAGTCGACAAGGTGTTTGGTACTAAAGAAGAAAATGAGAAGGGCCCACCTGCCTATTTTATGAGACGTGGCAGTTTCTGACTCGACGAAGAATTAAATGAAGTGTTATTATGGGGTTGGATTTCTTGGATAGTTAAGGCTTGAATAGATATCATGGTTATCAGTATACCACTGGGTTAAGGTACATGATTTTTAAGGTTTGCGGTATAGCGACAGCCGTTGATCTTGTTTAAAGGATGAGGACTGAAAGATGGGTCCTCTGTCACCAGTTCATGCTAACAGGTTCATTTTTGATTAGCCAAAAGCAAAAGGTGACCTATCAAGTTGTCATTATACTTGACATTGAGGAAAAAGTTAGGGTTTTCACCTGCTAGTTTGTCCAATGTGGCATATGTTGATTCGATAAAAAGTTCGAAGAGAAACGTGGGGTCATTGCTTTGGGAAGTGGTAAAGCACGATAAGTTGGAAAAGATCCTGTGGTTGTTGTTACACCATGGAGGAAAGATGTTCGGATCTTATGCCCATGCTTTAGCGATAGGTTGACACCTGTCCACCCTGATCAAAGTAAAGTAAAGTAAATCTTTTTCCCACATGATTAAATTGAGTTGTTCTCATTGGTTGGGAACTAGTTTGGGGAAAATAAAAGGAGGGTTGCACGGCTATTTTTGTTGACCATTCGATGCACCGAAAAGAAAACAAGATCAATGGTCCAAATTAAAATTTATGCTCTGTGATGTTGCTCGCGTCCTGTGAATGTTGAGGCTATCAGTTTTCAGTAATGGCAAACTTAATGAGCTACATGTGGATGAATTGAAAACAGTTGGCGAGACATTATATATCTAAATTTGATTATTGCATTCTTTACCTCTTTCATAAGCATCTTGGTGAGCTGGATTATTCTCTGGAGTGATATCAAGTAGAGTTTTGTAGGTTCTTGGTAGGTTATAATTTTTGAATTCAAGATTTGCTTGAGCCGTTGAAGAAAGTTGTGAGGAAATTGTATTGCTAGCTAATAAAATTTAGTGTTTTCTCTTATATTTACACATTGTTTTAAGGAGCCCTAGTTAAAATGCCACCAAAGAGGGGATTGTTTGGGAAGACAAAGTACAAAGATAGGGGTGTTTTTGAGGACTTGATGCAATTACTCCCGCATTAAAATAATGGGCCATCTAGACTGAAGGAATTGGTCCCAAGGAACCCTAGAGATTATGTGAATAGTGGGCTCAATGACAGAGGAAACTGGATGAGAGACGCTAGGGTGGGAGAGGATTATAATGGTCTTATTTTGTTTAAGTCAGCATAATCACAGAGGAATTCATGTGCCCCCCTTAGCAACATTTGGCAATTTGATATAAGGAAACTGGTTGTCCCTGGAGTATTTATGGATGCAAAATTGTTGATCCAAATTGCTAAGTGTTATGATCCTGTGACAAAATGTGTCAAGGATGTGAATGGAAATAACCTAATTAGCATCATAGAAGATGAGATCAGGGAGGTCTTCTCATTGAATGACCCTTCTGTTGGGTTAGAGAAAATAGATTTTAATGAATTCATTGAGGTGTATGAAGCTCAAAAAGATTACTTGAGGATAGGGCCTTTGAGAGATTTTCTAGATCAAATTGGGTCAATGTGTTTTATCAACCCAAGTACACCAGAGCCTTTTAGGGTGGATTTGTTCAGTAAACAAGCACAGGATTTTTATAAGTCTCTAACTTTAATCTTGGGGAATGATGAGGCCACTCATATGCCTGTTCCATATATGTTTATGATGGTGCAATCTCTACATCCCTAGCTAGCACTAATCTTTGATTTTGCCTCTCACTTAGCTGACCTAATCCATGAGGGATTGATGGGAATAAAGAACATGAAGGTTAGTAGGCCTTCTGGATGGTACTCTATGCTGATGCATATGTTCTTGTACAAAGGTGAGCATTTTTTCAGCTCAACAGTCAACATTGTTAAGGAGAGGAATGGAGAAACCCTTCCAGTTCAGTTGTGGACCACATCTTTGTCATGGGATAGAGCTGATGCTAGTTTTATTGCTTTTGATAGGGATTTTGCCTCAAGGCTTAGAACATTGTTATTTTTTTACAACCCAAGAATCCCAAGGGAGTTGTTAAGATTGATTAGACCAAAAGAATATTGTTAGGATATTACTATAGTTCATAATTTTGGTGATATCATATTGTATCATGTTTCCACATCTTTAGGGTATATGGTTGTAAGAAGGCACCATACATTTTTCCCTACCAAGTCCCATTGAAGATAGGATATGCAAAAATATTAAGGCAGATTGGTGACCTGCAGGAAAATGCCCTTACTGGTAAGGGAACAGGGACTATTTTCCTTGATATTACAATTGCCCATCAATATTTTATCACTAAGGGAGGATGGGTGTATTTAAACTAGGTCTTGCAACCCTACAGAATGCCTACAGCTGTAGTAAGATGTGCAGACAATGAGGGCTTCTTATCAGGAATGTTTAGGGACAAGATAAGGTGTGCTCTTATGGAGCATCAGTTCAATTTTCTTGAGGATATAATAAGGAATGAGTTTGACCTCCAAACTCAATAAATTAAGAAGGAGAAGTGGGTGATCTACAAAAAGACAGTAGATTTCATCAAAAATTTTGATAGAACTTATGATCCATTGAAGGGCTTTGAGCCATGGGCTAGAAAGGTAGAGGCTCTTATGGAGCATTTTGAAGGGATCATGCATGCAGTAAATGAGAAAAGGGTTGTTGTAAGCAAGATAGACCCTAAGACTTTTGGTGTAGAGGCTTCAAACCTTATTTTGGAGACTACCAAATTTAATGTCAAGGTGGTAGAAAAGGATGCACAGGAAAAGGAAGAGCTGAGGCTTAAATTTGAAACTGTCCTCAACTCTTATAATGAGATTAAGATAGAGTTGATCCAAAAGGACAAGTTAATTTCTAAATTTTTAGGACCATAGGATCACAGGTCACCACAATTAATGATAGTTGATAGACCTGCAGTGGCTTCTTCATCCAACCCTAACATTGAATTTCCACCATCACCTTACCTAGAGACACACCTAGATGCAAGGCTCAGTTGGGAGAAGCAATAGTTGCTTGAGGAAACAAATCACTTCAAAAGGAAGAGGAAAGAATTGGACAGGCTGAGGGAAGAGTATTTGAAAGATAAGAGCTTATTGAAGCAGAAATATGAAGAAAAAGTAACAAAGGCTGTGATGTAGTTTGCTACAAATTTGAATCCCACGGTCTTGTTTGACCATGCTAAGAGGTTAAGGATACTAGTTACATCATTGGATAAGCATAAAAGTGAGTTTGGACCAATCTTTAAGAAATGGATTGAGAGATCTCCAAATGTGAGATTATTTAGGTTGTTGTCCAAGTCTCAAAATGATCCTGACCCTCTGATCAATCCATTGCACTAGAATGTGAAGAAGCTTGTAGAGCATGACATAATTTTGGGTGATTTTGAGAGAAAATCAAATTTAATAAAGAAAGAATTGACACTCCCAAGCTATGACTTGATCCCGGGAGTTTTTAAGAAAAATGGTGAACTAAAGGAACTGATCAAATGGAGAGCACAAATAGATGATGACTTCTCTGCTAGAATGACTAGCATTTTGACTTTAGAGAATACTTTATTCTTTATACATACTATTGAGACTTTGATCTCTGCCAAGTCTAAGTTTGATTTCATTCAATGAGAAATCAGTCAACTAGAGGACAGGTGGGAACAATTATCTGGCAAAAATGTAGAATTTGCAAATTTTGAGTTCCCAAGTGAAGAGGTGTACAACAAGTGGAGGTATCAATACATACCTCATGTAGAAAAGGTAAATACTCCACCTACCTCTTGAGATAAGTGAATATAGTAACTTTTTGAGCCATGAAGGTTGTTGAGATATAGAAAGGTATTTATTGTAGGAATGACAACGGGGATATTGCAATCAGATTTGTTGGAAGAAGCCGAGGATAGAATTGAAGACATAAAGCAAGGTAGCTCTTCTATAAATATCTCACCAGTTTTGATCATTGTATTTATTGTAAACCCAGTAGGGTTGTTGTAAAGTTTTTAGGTTAAGAATTTTGTAAACCCTAGAATGATTGGTAGCTTGTTGCATTTCCTTGTATATAAAGGATTTTCCATGATCATTCTAGGCATTGAGAGTTTAGGTGTTGAGAAGATAGAAATTTTGAAACCCTAACCCTCAGTCGAGGATTGTAACATTTTGTATTATTTTTCATCAAGCAATAGAGAAGAAGTACAGGTTGCTACTGCTATCTTGCAAGCTTACTATTCAGGATATGATGTATACAAATGATCAAGGTTATACTTAATACAAATTTCAAAGTCTTTTCCTCTCCATTGAGTTTATTCTATGAATCTTTAAATCTTTTTGAGATTTATGTGTATGTATTTGGCTTTGAGTTCTGATCTAGGGTTAGATTAAATATTGCTTAGGGTGGGATGCATGTTCACTAAATTTGTTTGAGGATTTTCTATAAGCAGGAAAGAGTTGGGGTATTTGTATTTATGTTCAAAGGCCAGTTATTCTTAAAACATCTTTGTATTCATTTTGTTTTCTGATATTTTGCCCAATGGATAAGGCACTGGCTTGTATTTTCCTACCTTTGCTTTGTGGGGAGTCATCAAAATCTTTGTAATCCTAAACATATAATCAATACCAGTCATTTTACTTATATTTACATAAATAGTAGTCCTACCCAGTGATGGAGAGTCAATGAATAATAGGTTGTTATTTAGTACTTTCTCACTGCTATCTATTGTAAGATCTAGTATTGAGTAAAGAATAGAGTTGAATCTATTGGATCAGGTGTACCCACCTTGGTTTTGCAGAGCCAGAAGTGAAGAGAGCAGTCTTGTCCCTATAGTTGGTCCAGTTGCTTATAGATTTCCCACATTTGGAATTAACCACTCCTTAACATTAGTCATAAGCATATTGGTGTCTCATGGAGTGTAAAATCTTTTGAAGAACCAATAGGGTTGACAATCTAAATGCATTTCATGGTGGGGAAAGTAATCTTTAGTATGAGTATATCAATCCTAAGAGAGACAATGGCATGATTATTATTACCTATTGTGAGACTATTCATCTTTCACTGTAGAGATAAAAGAAAAACTCAAGAAACTAGATGATGATCTACAAAAGAGTAAAAAAAGATTAATTTCAGAACCCCATGCATAATTACATTATGCTAAAGTCAAGCATATACATGGGTTAAGAAATGAACTAAGGAGAGAATAAGACAAGATAAAGGATCAAAGAACCAAGCTTTAGGCATAGTTGTTACCCCACATTGAGGTGATACAACGACATGTGAAGAAAGCCAAGGATCTTGTAGCCACTCTTGAGCTATCAGTATTCAAACACATCTTTGGCATGCATGCCCCAGTTGGTCTAGAACATATTTCATTAAAAAGTTTGAAAGAACAATGAGAAAACTTGTTAGCTAACTTGAAGAAAACCCATCAGAACATTTTTGATAAATTGTAAGTATATATATAGTTTTGGCATTATTACCAAAAAAGGGGGAAAATGTATGTATACTTACAAAGGGATAAATATATATATAGTATACTTACTGAGGCATATAGCACGGGGAGTTTACAATTTTGAAGTATACCATTTTGAAGTTTTGAAAATTTTGATTATGGAATACATAGGTATTTTTGTCACTAATGCCAAAGGGGGACAATATTAGATTATGAGTTGTCATTAGTGTCACACATATAGTTGGTAAAGGAAGAAAATAGGCTAGTCATTCAACACACTAAGTATAGCAACTGAGCATAGCACAAAAACCAAGCCAGATGATTATAGAGCACTGAGTACAAACATAACTGAGCATTCATAAATTCCAAGCATCAATATATTACCGAGTCATGAATGCACCATATACCGAGTTAAACATGAATAGCATAGAAGTATGTAATTGCACAAAAAACAAGGTAAATGGTTTACACTGATCTAGAAAATAGTTTACATAGATCGAGGTGAAGATTAAATGTAGATGTAATCATTAAATGATTGATGATCCCTATGCAATATTCTTTTAGGTTATTCATTTGGATAGTAGATCTTAGGTTTTCTAGATGATACTATAACCTTAATTAGGTCAACATCCTTTGATATAAGAATTTTCAAGATGTTATTTATACATGTACCACATGAAGTATCCACCTATATAGACATCTGAAGATCATGCATGGTTGTGAAGTTAAGGTTTTGACCGAGCATTCAAGGATTATATTCAAAAGCACATTAGAAGGCTACCAAGAAATATTCTGAGAAGAAATATATCACAGTAAGGTGATAATAGTTAAGTACTTATTAGATCTAAAATCATGCAAAGTAAGTTGCTACATACAGGTCAAATCTACTGTTACTTTCTAAAAATTGTGGCAGACTTAAATCTCTTGATAGAGTAGACCTGACAAGTCTTTTTTCATAAATATCTTAACCGAGTGAACACTTAACAATGTTGCTTAAATCCTCTAACTAGGTAGATCCTTACATATCTTTATTGTTACTCCTAATAGGGTAAGATCATCAGAAGTGATCAACATTGTAGCTTTAACCGACAAACTTTATTAGTGTAGTTAGTGAAGCTTTGTGGGTGTCATCCCCACCATAGTTTTTACCTTCTTAGAAGGGTTTCTGGGATACCAAAATACTTGTGTATTATGTATGAAGTTTCATGAATATTTATATGTTAGATTAGAAAGCATTTCGTATTTTTAGTAATGTTATGAATAGATGGAAAAGATAACATCTCGTTTAGTTAATGAAATACATTGTCTTAAGTATTTAGAGTTTAAAAAAATTAGATTTACTGATTCACCCCTCCCCTCTCAGTAATTCACCTTTCCATAATCCCAACACTAGAGTCAATTTTCAAATTAGAGGATTCATTTTCCTAGGACATTCCTATATTGGTCTTGTGTTTTATCTTGACATTGTCAACACTATCTTTATCTACTAGCCTCAACACACACACCTTGTCATTTTGGTTAATATTTATCTTAGATGGACACTATTACTAGAAAAAAAATCTTTTTTTCCTACCTTTTGGTGTCAACACAGTCCTCATTATCATTTGAGTATTTTCTTAGAGGGTTTACCATCAAAGTTTCTAGAATCTCTCTTAGGGTAAGGTACTTACACCTTAGACGTCATATTTGATTTTTCATTCCTAGTTTTCATTATCATCCCATATCCAAAAATCCAAAAATATAGAATTTGATTCCCTTAGTTATACTGCATTCATCGTAGAATTACATATGTTGAACACTGGATCCAAGAAGAGTAAGGAAATAATGGAGTAAAATCAAATCCCTGACCATGATCCCCATCAAGGAATTGAATTCACATCAAGAGCCTTCGCACTAAAATACAACAATCTTGAGACATTTTTTTGCCATGAGAAAACATCAAATGATACTTTTCAAGTGCGTGAACTCTCCCCTAAAGAAATCAGAGTTAGACACACAAAAGAAGAATTTGACAAAGCCCTAACTGAAGAGAAATTAAAAGAAATTTTGGAATCCATGCTAGAATCTGACCTAAATAAATACTTTTGTATGCTTGCACAAAAAGGTGCTAAATTACTAGATGGTTTTAACACATCCACCATAGTAGAAGACATACATGTACCATCATATTGGGTAGCCTAAATGACACCCCTATCACTCAATTTAGTCCTCCTATCCACTAGTTCCATGCAAAATGCTTCCCAAGTGACCACACCCACTACTACAACAAAGCCATCTATATTTTCCTTGACTCATCTAGAAATTACTTCATAAATGATGGCAGAAATTTCCTCTATCACAATTCCCCAACCAAAGAAGGGGCTAACCCTACTGGGAGCACCTCAACCAAAGCCTCCTAGTGGTGCCCCGCTAGGTATCCCTTCCAATTTAGGACAGCCCAAAATCAGTCAAGGGACACCTCTAATTAATCTAGATTACTCAATAATAGTTTCTAGTTTCATCTAAAAAATGATGGCAAATCGGCCTAACACTTCCTATCTTATAATAGTACCTCAATATAATTGAACACCCCAACATATACCAGTACCTCAATCTATTTTAGCACCCCAGCATATACCAATACCTTAGCATAATCAAACACCCCATGATATACCAATACCTCAACATAATATAATAGACCAACATATACCAATACCTAAGAATAATCCAACACCCTAGTATATACTGATACATCAACAAAACCCAACATCTCAATATGTTCCAAATCTAGCATCTCAACATAATCTTGTACCTCAACATAATCTAGCATCTCAACACATCCCATTACCTCAATATACCACAACATATCAACATGTTCCACCACCACACTTACCTACAATATCCCAAAACAATGGATCCCTTTTTGTTGACCTTAACACACCACCTACTACACCAACAACCATTGATCTACTTGCTCAATAGTTACAAACCCTTTCACAACAATTAATAATTCTACAAACATGCACTTCTAAAAGGTCTTACACCAAATTAGACATTAGTCCTTATCCCTTGATAGGAAACTATATATGCCACCTTTTCCAACCAAGTTTGTCATGCCTAACTTTGATAGGTATAAGGAAAAGGGTGATCCCTATGATCATATAAGGGAGTTTTTTACAGCTTGCATGGAAGTTGCTCACGATGATATATATCTTATGAGACCCTTTCCACATATTTTTAGTGGTATGACCATGGATTGGTTCTCCATAATCTCTCTTGGGATAAAGACATGGAATGGACTAGAGAAAAAAAATTCATATCACACTATTTACACAACATTGTCATGGAAGTAACATTGATGGATCTTTGCACCACCAAGAAAAAGAATGGAGAAATATTTGCCTTTAACCTACATTATTGGAGAAAGGTTTCCTCTAAGGCATCCTTCCATGTGCAGACCAAAGAAAATATCTATATATTCATTGAAAACTATCAACTTGACCTAATATGTGAACTTAACTCCTAGCGCATTGAGACTTTTGAAGTACTGGCCAAATAAGGACTAAAAGAAAAAAAGATCACTCACTTTGAAAGGAATACTTAAGATAGATACCAGTAACCCAACACCTTATGACAAATCAAAATGTTGGTCCAAAAACAAAAATGTTTCAAATGATAACATTGTAGATGCTAAACTATCCCAACCTATCCTACATGTACACATACCAACACTTGTCTAGTATACTCAACTGGAACCTATCCAACAAAAAAAACCAACACCAATCATTCACAATATTAACAAAATTTCTCCTAGAAAAAGTCTTGAATAGACCAATAAAATTACCCAACGACAAAGTTATGCAAGAAGGCACACCCCTCCATGACAAGAATTTACACCTCTTGATAAACCTCTAGAGATGATCCTAAATAAATTGATACACTCCCATTTAGTCACTTTACCTAAGATAAGACATTATGAGGGTCTTAAAAAAACAACACGGTGGGATGACCACAATTACTACAACTATCATAGAACAAAGGGACATAAGACATCTAGTTGTATGCAACTAAAACACATTGTCCAATATTTCATTGATCATGGTGAGATCGAGGTGGTCACAAACTCTAGCACCACCAACCAAGATCATAAGGTTTTCTAGACCCCATTGATGAATCACTACAAAGGTAAAGCCTCTACCTCAGGAAAAAATAACCAAGCAAACCTCACTTACACTAGCCCAGATCCAAATTTAACCATAAGAACCATCACCATCCAAGGTCTAGAAATAAGTTGTGTTGTTACCACCCATTATACCAAAATAATAGTACAAGGATCCACACTGAAAGTTGTTACACCCAACAAGTTGTCTATCCCACCATTAGGTTAGTAAAATCTGCTAGACCATCTAAAAAAGAAACCAAAACAAATCTCTATCTATGAACTGCTTCATATCTCACCTAACCATAAAGAAACCTTAGACATAACCCTACAATAGTTAACCATCCCAAAAGATATAGAAGTTGATGAGTTTCAATCTATGGTAGGGAATCTATCCACTCCACCTCATGTGGTCTTCACTAAAAAAGATCTTCCAACACATAAACCATCTCACAATGATCATTTACATCTATAAGTTTTCATCCACCTTCACAAAATCAAATGAGTCTTGATAGATGGAGGAGCATATTTGAATATTTGTACCCTAAAATTGATACAAGCATTGGGCTATTCTTAGAGTTGTGTAGATATCACCAAGAATATCATAATAAGAGCCCATGATGATGAATAATGTCCTTCCAAGTACTTTATAAGTCTCCCAATTAGATCGGGTCGAACAATGTAAGACATTGTATTCCAAGTACTAGATCTAGAGTTGGATTACAACAATCTCCTAGGGAGACCATGGATCCATTCCATGCAGGCAGTACCATCTACATATCATCAATTTTTGAAATTCCCTCATGATGGAATTAAAATATTCATACCTGGTGACAAAGACCCTTTTATATATTGCACCAATCTCATAAGAGCTATTTCAAATTAGGTACCCAACAATCAAGATGCTTCAACTATCTCTTCTTCTCAAAGTATAGATCCAACAATCTAAGTACAAGAAAATGGATGTGGAGAATACACCTATGTAGACTTCTTTTGTGTAGCCAAGTTACCTATCTCACCCGGGTCATATGGAAAACCAAGGCAAACTCTAGAGAGGAAGCAAAAAATAATGATTGTCTATCCACCCATGGTTTTTTTAAGATGGATAGATATTCATGATGAGATAATTGAAGAAAATATATCCTCCTTGTTATATACAAATGAAGAACCTCCAAAGCACATAATCCTAGTACATGAATATGGAAGGGGTTATACCATAGTCCAAAACCAAGGGTATAATGGGCGTTCAGGCCTAGGAAAGAAAGAGCAAGGAATAGTGGAGCCAATAACTCCTACTCAAAACCCAAGACATCAAGGTTTCAGTTATAGACCACCTACAAGGGGCATCTCAAATATCTCATTACCTAGTGATATTAATGCTTATTTTTATAATGAATTTGAGATATTTGAGGAGTTCCATTCAGACATAGACTCTAAATATTATGAGTGGGATTCACCACATACTGCAAATAGCCTTCATCTTGACAAAGCCATCACCCGACTATCCTTACAAGATAAACCTATAGAACATAAAAGATGGATTGAAGAGTTTTAGAATAGATCATAACCTTCATCCTCATCCTCATTTCAGACTCTTGAGTCATTAACTAATTCATACATCAATACCATAATATAACTTCCCATCTCTTACTTCTTAACCAAGGATAGCATAGCCTTGGTTTACCCTAACCTTATAGATTGGGAAAATTAAATCTACCAACCATAGACATCTTTGAGAATGATAAAGCTTTTGCTGAATTATTTGGGCTAAGACAAAGCATACTTATGGGGGACCACAAGGAAGGTGTCAAAATAGAGCTAGATAGAAAAACATACTTTGGGGGGTTATATCAACCTCTAGTCAAAAAAGTAAAAAAGAAAGATAAGGCTCTTGGGAGAAAATCAAAAGGCACCCACTTACCACAAAATAGTAAAGAAAAAAGATGTATTTGAGTGTGAAAACCTTTCTGAGGTGCTCAAAGATGACAAGATTGATATACTCCCCATTACTGAAGAGTGGTCACCTCTTCTAGTAGAGAAAATGAAGATAATAAACATTGGGACTATGGAGATGCAAATATTGATACACTTGGAAGATTCATTAACAAAAGAAGAGAAAAAATAATTTAGCCATTTATTCTAAGACTGACAAATAAACTTTTCCTGTTCATATTCAAACATGTCTAGATTAAATCTTGAGTTAGTACTTCACCATTTGCCACTAAATTTGGGGGAAAAGTCATACAAATATAAACTACACAAGATGCATCCCAAGATTGTAATATTAGTCAAAGAAGAACTAAATAAATTATTGGATGCAGGTTTCATCAAACCTATAGACTATGCTGACTAGATCTCAAATCCAATAATAGTGGGAAAAGAAAGTGGTGCCATAAGAATATGCACTGACTTTTGAGACTTGAATTTGGCATGTCCAAAGGATGAATTTCCCTTACCAAATATTGACATGATAGTAGATCTCACTTTTGGACATAAGATGGTATCACTGATGGACAACTTCTCTGGATACAAGAAAATAAAAATTGCACCTAAAGATCAACACAAAAATTCTTTCAATTGTGCTTAGGGAATATATTTTTGGTGTGTTATTCCATTTGGGCTAAAGAATGTTGTGTTACAAGTAGTGGTTACCATTTCACAATCACTAGACTTATAGAGGACATAGGAGGTAGTTAAACCATGTCACAAATCCTGAGGGGAGTGTTGACCATTATACCAAAATTCTCCCTCTCGGTTCTACCTGAGGGGATTCAAACCTATGACCAAGCTTTGATACCACTTGTTACAAGTAGTGGGTGTTGTTGCACTAAATTATTGACTTTTTAATGCCTGATACAACCACTAGACTTATTAAAGACACAAATAGGTAGTTAAGCCATGTCATGAATCCCGAGAAGAGTGATGACCATTATATGTTGGAGCTACATATTAGAGAGAAATGACAACTATCTTTCATGACATGATGCACATCACCATGGAAGATTATGTTGATGACATATTGACAAAGTCCCTAGAAATAAATATGCACTTATCAGTATTAGCCTCAATATGTGATAGACTTTAAGAGTATAAAGTACAACTAAACCCAAAGAAATATGTCTTTGAAGTCACATCAGGAAAGTTGTTGGGATTTATTGTCTCCCAAAGAGGAATAAAGATTGACCCTAAAAAGGTCCAAGCTAAACAACCGCATAATAGGTAATAATAATCATGCCAAAGATTCTCCTAGGAATAGTATATTCAAATTAAGTATCATTTTCCCTATTATGAAGTGCATTTAAATTTTCAGCCCAAGGATGTGTACTTGAAATGGGACAACACAGTTTGTGCACTAAGTCTCTCATGGAGTCATTTTGTTGAAGATATAGGAAGGAAAATACATGAAACAAACTTACACTAGTACTGTAGGAAAGTAAACACACACAAATACTTAATGGAAATGATGTTGAAAACTATAAGTTCAACCTTAACCTATTCTATCAACCCAAAGCATTCACTATGATTATCTCTGCAGGTGCTGCAGGAACATACATAGTGTATAGTGCTATAGGAAAGAACATTAAATTCTTCTTAAAATATTGTAAATGCTTAAACTACTTAATCTATTCTACTCTAATCCACCTCCCAAGTGGGCCCCCTTGGTTGGATTCTTCTAGCTATCAACACAAAATATAACTAAAAATTACTCCATTTTATTTCTAGAAAACTGATTACATTGTCATAAAACAAAACACAGAACTGGAAAGAGTAACTTTGCTTCAGACTATAATAACAATACAACCATATGACTAACTTGATCTCTAACAATCATATCCCTTTATATAGAGTATTGATACTTATTTAAACATAAAGATAAGGTTTGACTAATTTGTGCCATAAAGAAAGGAGAATGCAACAACCAATGACATAATATCATAAAGACTACATAACCGCTTCAACATTATATTGACCACATAGGAAATATAGCATAAGTGCATTCCCATATTTCCTGAAACAATCATTACTTCAATTTATCATTCATGTTCTGCGGTATCATAATCGTTCTCCTTATTGCGACTAAGTCTTCTTCTCTTCTTCATCAATGTTTTCTGATCCACTCTCCAATCACTTCTCTTTCACTGGAAGGTTAATAGCACATGTATATATATTCAAGTATTCAACCATTCAACTTAATCCAAATATTAGGACATACATTCAAATAATTATATGAAATACTACAACATATTTATATTACTTATCAAGGTATGTCAACTACTATCTACCCATAGGTTGTGTGGATTTGATTGCACTTATATCATGTACATAATTTCAAGTACTAAAAAGACATAGCAAGTGTTTTGGAAATGTCTAGAACAAAGCATTAAAGTAGTATAAAAAAAGGCAAATTATTGCCCCATCATCTTTCCCCTACAAGAATAATGCTTGTCCTCAAGCATTACACTTCTTAGAAATTCCTCTAAACTCTCCAACTGAACAATCTTTCCCCTCTTTTTTCTCTTAAAAGTGTAATAGAACCCCCTGGTCCTAGAGATGATCCAATTTGGTAGCATTAATATCATACAAAGGCCATAGAAGCATTGGTGGCAAGAATGTCAAGGGATACCAGAGCTCACACCGGATTTGACTGCCCAATTGCATGTACTTAGGTACCTGGTTAATTATTGCTTCAAGGTTGAGAGGATTGTGTGGCTCAAAATTCTTAAAAGCCTCTGGCAACCTATTCCACCTATTCCTACACTAGCTAGGGCTCTCTAAAATGTAAAATAGGGCATCCCTTGTTACTCTTTATAAAAAAATTCTCTGACAATAAAAATTATATCCCTGGTTTTTGGTTTTGTCTTTCCATAGGTGAGAGTGAACCAATCCCTCAATAGAACGTCAAGCTTACTACTTTCAACCCTCAAGGGTAACTATTCTAATCTCTCCTGATCCCTATAATTATCTAACTACCTATCATAATTGATTTAATTGTGTATCCATGACATTAAGGCCTTTAGATGTATATCTCCAATGTAAAGTAGGGGATTCTAATCAGTCTCTTCGGGAATGATAAAGTTATGGATGTAAAGATCACAGAGTAGGTTTTGTTTCCAAGTAGGAAGGGTTTGATACAAACCATAAAATGTTGGCAAAATGGTTAGTGCTCCCCTTGGGATTTGTGACATGGCTTAATCACCTCCTATGTCTTCTATAAGTCTAGTGGTTGTATTGAGCATTAACAAGTCAATTTTTTGGAGCAACAACAACCACTACTTATAACAAGTGGTATCTAAGCTTGGTCACAGGTTTGAATCCCCTCAGGTAATGCTGAGGGGGAGATTGTTGGCAAAATAGTCAGTGCTCCCCTTGAGATTTGTGACATGGCTTAACCACCCCCTGTGTATTCTATAAGTCTAGTGGTTGTATCAAGCATTAACAGCTCAATCTTTTGGTGCAACAACAACCGCTACTTGTAACATAAAATTCTTGAGCTATTCTAAACTCTAATTATTTATCTTTGATAGTCATCATTAACTGAAACAAGATAAATTTCTCTATTAAATAAATGGCATAAACTCTAGGAGGAGGCCTGCAAACTATAATTTGATTGGCCAACCTTAAAGAATGGTCCATTTTCTACTTTTTCTTCTCCATTTGTTCTTTCAAATCTTCTATTTCCTCCCTTTGGTCGTCGATTTCTTTTTGCATCTATCTTCTTTCTTCCTTCCACAGAGTCCATTTAAAAGAAAACTGAGCATACAAACTAAAAAGAATAGATTGAAGAGTAGGTGGACCAAACTCTTCTGGCTAAGGCTTTTTCCTTTCACTATGAGCCTACTCTAGGTATTTAGTGAGTTGAGTTCTCTTAAAGGGAACTGCGACATTCTTGGAGAAAAAGTGATCTGATGGTTGAGACAATGAGGTTCTTTTGTTTGATGAATTTCCTCAGGATCAGTCTATTTCTGAGATTGGTCTTGGAAAGAACTATCAAGATGATTATGAAATGATTCATTCAAATTATGAACATCATTTGGAACATTCATTTGAGCTGGGGAACTATTAGAAACATAAATGTAATACCCCAAAAATGGGCTATAGGTTCATTAACCTCATACATCTTAAAATTCAAATGAAATCGACATCAAAGTCCTAACCTAAGGCACATCTGCACATTATCGAATCTTAATTGATTTTATCCTTAATTCTGCATCGAGGAATATTCCTAGCAATATTCCTATTTATCCTAATTATCTTTAATTTCATAATTATTTGGCGATAAATCCTATTTATCCTAAAATTTGATTAATTAAATATTCTGAATATTTAATTAATTAGATTTAATACTACCACTTAATTATTTAATTAGATTTAATTAAATTATTCCTAAATTGTATTATTTAATTTTGACAATAAATCTAAAATCTCATGACTAACTGATTAAATTCTTATTTAATTAATTAAAGTCAGTTGTCAATATTTACTAATATAGTTTTTGAATAAAGTTTGGTTTAATAATTGATTAACCCATAAATCAGTTATTTTAATTCAAAAATTAGTTAAGTTGAGAATAAATAACTTTATTTTTAAATTAATTTATAATTAAACCATGCACAATCAGAAAAGCAATCAACTAGAAATCAACAATCAATTTTAAATTGAAACTCAACATTTGATCATGAGTTGAAATTTGATCTAAAACTCTATTTTGAGTTAAACACTACTTTTGCATGATTTTTGTGAGTTAATTATCTCTGATTTCTTGATAACTCAAAAATCAATCTGAGTTTATCAAGAGTGATTTATGGCTTTTCTAAATCATCCTGAAAGCCTTAGATTTCTATAAAATCGAGACTAAGCTCTTCACAACCTACCTCGAAATTGCATCCTCACTTTGGCGAATTTCTGACTGAAGAATCAATCTTTTGTGAATTAAGGCTATTGTGAGATTTTCATTTATTGTTTTGAGCATTCATAGTTTCATATCATAGATTTTCATATTCATTCATAGCATTCTTAGATTAAATCTGCATTCAATATCATTTTCAATCAATTCTAGCTTAGATTCATACAGTTTCTCATATTATTGCATAGAAAATACAAAAATATAGAATAATCTGCATTCATATAGTCTTTCATATTTTTCATTCAAATCCTTCGTTTAGGTGTTGCATTGTCACTAATCTCGATTCCAATCTGAGAACATCATACTAGCACCTACTAGAAGGCAGTAAATCGCCTAGTTAGCTTAGTTTCAATTATTTGCAAGATTTTGATTTTGTCTAACCTCTAATGTTTTACTGAAGTGTTGTGTCTACAGCTAGGTACAAAATTCACACACATTTTTGGCACCCACCCTGGGGCCCTCAAATGGGTTTCCCTTTTGTTTTATCAATTTTCTATCTTTTTCTATTAAAACTGTGTTTTTAATTTTTTTGTCTGCACTTTTGTACATCCTTGTACGGATTCTCTCATGAGATTTTTCATCGCACCACGTGAAGTGTTGTTGGTTTCAGCACTTCCTCACATGAGACTTCATCCTTCATTGCGTGATACTGTACTTCCTTGTGCGGGACTACATCTTGACTCGTGCAAGATTTTGCACCGAGAAACACAAAATTTGCAGATCTGTACTTTCAGATTATTGATTTTTGATGCTTACTGTTTGTTGTTGATTTGTCTTGATTTTGTACTTTCAGATGTGTGCTAAATTCTGGATGGAAAAGCATTGGAACTAAGGTATTCTTCACAATCTGATAATATTTCAATTTGGATTAAAACGAACCTCTAACATGTCAAGCTTGTGTGACTTTTCTTCCTTTCATATCACAGACTTCCTTTTGGGCTATAAAATGAGCATAGATTTGCTTTCTGCATATCTGTTACACATAGTAAATAGGCCCTATGAACACTATTTGTGAATGATCTTGAGAGATTGAGCTTCTTTTTCTTGTTTATTCATGCGAAGCTCTTCTTGATGAAGGATCCCCTTGTAGGTAGGGAAGGTACTGAGATTGTTTTGCATTCTACTAGATTTGTGCATCTTCAACTTTTGATTGATACATTCTCTCTCTAGAGAGGTTGATAGATCATAAGTGGTTGACATCATAGATCTTTGTGAGATAATCTTGGTCTTAGCGTGTCAAATTAATCTATCTACTTTGTTTTGGTTAAAAGTGAAAAGGCTAGAGGACTATGCTCTACTCCCTTTTTGGGTAGTATCAGAAACTTAGATCCTTGAATCTAGAACTAGTCTCCATGTGGTATCTTTTGTGAGTCACCTTTAGAGAGGGTTAATCATAGTGGACATTCCCTTAATTGGGTCAACCACATGGATGGAACCTCAAGCGGTAATACCCATTTTTGTCGTGGTAGCAGCAGCCGCTATATAAATGTCCTTGTGGAGGAAATCTTCACAGGTGTGGTCTCTTGTTGGGCTGTCAGATCTCCCTAGCAGCTCTTGATTGATTAATTTCTTAGACTGTGTCAAAACCTTGATGCACCTGGATTGGAGTTTTCCCTCTTGAGATCACAAAAGTTGCAGATTCATACCATTACTACAAACCCTAGTGAGGCCAAATTTTTCATTTTCTAGGAAATGTTCGTTATTGAAAAAAAAATTGGAACATACACAAGTACTATTTCTAGACATTAGCACAATAAGTCACTATTGCTTGTTCATGTGCAAGGTTGCTTTTGCCCTTGTTCATTTTTTTCAGATGATTGCTTGCTTTCCTTGCTTGTTGTTTTCTATGCTTGATATCTTCTTGGTTACTTGAAATGAACTGTTACACGGATCTTCAAAATTTGCATAACAATCTGATACTGAAACACTCAAAAATTGCAAAATCTGAGCAAAAATCCTTTTCTAGTGTGAGAACTGAATATTCTGTCAGAGAACAGCCAGCGTTGTGTCTCAAAATCTATGCCTCAAAATTTGTGCCAAACTATCAAACTATGTCCTTTTATTGCGTGACATTTCAATTTCTAAGCATTTCTTTGCACGAGACAACACATTTTTGCACACAGCCTGGTGCTTCCTCGCGTGAGGTAGCACTTTCTTGTGCAAGCCTATCCTAAAATTTTCAAAATAGTGAGCTTATTCCTATTAGTTGGTCAACTTTCCATCACATTTGATTTTGTTTGCGGTCTGTATGCCTATTTTCCTATTTCACACTGCCTGAAACTACATGTCTAGAGTTGAGAAACAAATCCTGGAATCTGTCAAACAAATCATTGTGTCAGATACAGAGAAGAACCTATAACAAATCTATCCATTTTCCTAAAGTGGTCTCTTGAGTCTGATTTAGTCTTCTGATTTATCGATTTGAGTCTTTTTCATCTTGTGTCAAAACCTTGTCAAAATTATCTTCAAATTCAGTCTTTTTACTAAATGGCTAAGTGTTGTGAGCTCATGCATGCCATTTATTTGGTGTCTACCCACACTACTATGGCATAGTATCCTTCACTTACATCTAACCTATCTTTAATCACTTCAATCTTGACAAGGTTGTGTCATTCTATCTTCTTGAATTAGATCCTTCTTCAGTTGTCTTCATCTTTCTTTTTTGCTTCACCCAAGGTTAATGGTCAAAACTAGAGCTTCCTTGCACAAGAAATCTAGAGAAGCACTCAATACTGTACCTTTGACTGTTCACAAGGTTCCAACTCTTGAACAAATCTACAATTCTGGTCTTTAAGAAGATGACGATCTTGGCAACGTTCGATTGAAAATAGGTTACATACCCCCTCCATCAACTCATAGAGGTAATCAACAAACTCCTCCTCAATCTATCCTAGGGAGTCCTAAAAATCCTAACATGTCTCACGGAGGGAGACAACATGGGTCTCAAGGACCCCATTCTCAACGTGGTGTGGATCAAAAACCTACACCTTTTGAAATTGCTCGATATCAAAATGATGATGACTTCAAGAAAATGATGAAGCATTTCTTGAAAGAAGATAGAGAGGCATATTTTCTAGAGTTAGCTCATCAAGGAGCTAAACTACCTCCAAACTTTAATGTTGAAAATATCATTACACATGAGGAAGAAACCCCTATCACAGCTATGATGAAATAGATGCATGCCAAGCAAGTCAAGCTTAATAAACTAGAGAAAGAAGAAGGAACCTAAGGAGTTCTCCATGGAGGCCCTATGCCCTTTTCCATTTGATAAATACTTGTACATGCCACCATTCCCTAAAAGAGTGGAGATGCCTAAATATGATAAGTATGATGGAAACTCTGATCCTCAAGATCATGTCAAAGAATTTTTTACTCAATCTATGGAGTTCATGCATGAACCAACTTACTTAATGCATCTTTTCCCCCAATCTCTGGGAGGAGCAACCATTCATTGGTTCTCTAGAATGCCTCAACCTATCAAAACTTTTGAGGAGTTAATCAAACTATTCTATCAACAATGCTCCTACAATATTCAACATCTGGTCACCATGATCGACATTTGTAATCTGAAACAATATCTAGGTGAACCATTCCTGATATTTCTCAAGAAATGGAGGAAGAAATTTTCTCTATATGCTAGACCCATTCCAAAAACTAAGAAGCTGGAGATCTTCATCAATAATCTTGTTCCAAAAATTAAATACCCTCTACAAATGAAAAATCATGCATCCTTTGACAAGATGGTAGATAATGCAATCAAAATTGAGAAAGTACTTTTGAAAAAAGGAGATATCTCACTTCAAAAGGACAAGTATGAATCTAGATCTAGCTCTAAGGACAAGAACAAAAACTGGAACAAGAATAAAGGCATTGTCATAGATGGCATTGTTGATACTATTTGTGCCCCATCCAAGGCACCCACTTTCAATCTCATTGTTGGCACCCAAGCCATCAAAGCTTCTGAAGCTAGAACTTTTGAATCTAACAAGAAGTCATCTGATTATAGGCCTTGGGCTACAGATCCTAACTACAAATTCACTCCTCTTGGAGAATCCTTAGAGTCTACCATGAAAACTCTATTGGAAAACAAAATCATCTACTTGCCTGAGATAAAAGTCTTTGATCTTGAACCTAAACTGAAATGGTGGAGAGAGAATGATTTATGTGACTTCCATTGCAATAAGGGTCATAAGACTAATAACTGTGTTCGCTTGAAACATATCATACAAGAAAAAATTTATAATGGAGAAATCACGATTGATAATCATAAGAGCAATAATGATCATACAACATTCATAGAACCATTTCCAAAACATGGTAAAGAAGATTCTTCTTCTCAACCTAATATGGGTGCTAAAGTCAATTATGCCTACTTTGGAAACAATGTTGTCATCAATATGGTTGAACCATGTCTATCTGAGTGTTGCAATGTCATCACAATTGTAAGAAGAGATAGAGATAATCAATCAACTAATGCAATTACTCAATCACAAGCTTAGGCACATCTGCAAGGACAAATACTAGATTCATAAAATTTCCCTAAGGTGCCTTTCAATCTTTCATCTGCTTCTAAATAGAAGGCTACATCTAAATCTTCAAATCCTAAAGACATGGGGCCTACATCATACAGTATTTTCCAACAACTCCAGCATACAAATGTAAAAATCTCCATGTTTGAGTTGCTTCAGATATCTCCAGCTCATAGAGCCATTCTAGAAAAAGCTTTGCTCAGATAACTCCTTGAGTCATCCACATAACCAGCCCTTGCATATTGAAGTCTTCATCCAAAACCATCATGTCAAACGTGTGTTGATAGATGGGGGTGATGGTTTAAACATTTGTTCTTTCAGCTTGATTACACAACTGGGATTTTTAGAAATGGCCATTGATCCTAGAAAGAAGATAACTATCAAAGCATATGATGAGCAAGAAAGATCTTCCAAAGGAACAATTGTCTTACCTATCAGAACAAGTCTTGTCATTAGAGATACTATATGTCAAGTTCTTGATCTACTTTTGGCTTATAATATCCTTCTAGGGAGACCCTGGATACATGAAATGAAAGCTATTCCTTCTACATACCATCAGTGTTTGAAATTTTCTTATGAAGGAGTAGAAGTGATGATTCCAATTGATCTATATAAAACTTGCAATGCATTGAAAGAAAGTGTTGATAAACTTGTTCCTAATAATAGAGAATCTTCCACTAAGCAGCTAGACGTTTCTTCAACATCCAAGATGGAAGACATTGCTAAAGAGGTTAGAATCAAAGAAAAAGGTATGGGAGAATATACTATAGAGCCAATCTTATCTTTGACATCTCTCCTTATCTTGCCTAAGTCCTATGGGAAAACTCTAAAACAACCTAAAATTGAGTCTAAAGAACCTCTTGAGGCATATAAAGGAAATTTTGTTGCAGAACAAGTATCTAAACAAGATTTTGAAGAGGATGAAGTTGTGCTTGCATGGCCATACAAAGATGAACCTAAATCTCAAGTTGTTCAAAAATGTGATGCTGAAACACCCAAGATCCCTTCTAAGTCATATGGCCCAAGAGACAAATTGATCACAAAAATGGAATATAAAGGAAAAGGACCTCTAGGACTACAGGGTAAAGGTCTTATGTCACTTCTTGATCATCATGGCTGAGAAAACAAGAATACAACAAGTCTAGGATATAAGAAGAAGCCTTTCTATCTTAGCAAGAACTCCCCACATGTCTTAGAATAGATTGAGCCATCCATAGCAAATCAACTAAAGGGAGAAACAACAACACAATCTAACAGTGATGATTCAAATACCACTAAAAATCTTATTCCTTATGAGCATTTTCCTCAAGAAATAAAGTACCTCCTTGAAGCTGAAGATGATCCAGTAAAAAGAATCAATGTAGTAGAAACACAAGAACCTACTATAGAACAAGAGACAGTTGCACCACAAGAACCAACTGATCTCAAAGGAAATCAAATAGACAAAGAATAAGGTGGTAGTTATTCTGAGATAGATTCCCATGAGTATGAATTCAAATCAGAATCTGAGGGTAACCCTTCTTGGGGTATTCATCCTGACTTTACTCATGTTCTTAGATTTCCTAGAGGTAGAGATGAAGAATCTAATGACTATGAATGGGGAGCTATTCTAGAAGAAGATGAGCTTATCAAAGAGAAACATGTTGATGTTATTCACCAATATTCACTTAAACCCAACGTAAGTCTAGAGAGAATTGCTAAGCTTAACGAGTCTGATCCATCGATGGTTGAAGTGGACTCCCACAATGACATTGAGCCTATTCACAAATTAAACATATTAAGTTGTAATATCACCTTTGAACTCAAGCGTCAGGTTAGGACCAATGATGACAGATCCATATTCGTAAACACTCTTTCCCAATCTTTCACCACTTTGACTATCCAACATCCTGAACTTCTTGACCAAACCTCTACGAATCTGAGCCAAGGTATTTATACCTTTCCAAATGACTATGCCCTTGCTTTCTACCTTAATGCAGTTGAGCCTATGAGGACTTCCATCAGTGAAAGACCAAATCATTCCCGATACCTTTAACCGCCATGAAAAGAGATACCTTATCCGCAATGCCTCCTGATATGTTATCATTGGTCACGATCTGTACAAATGAGGTCTAGATGGTACGCTACTTAGATGTTTAAAATGGGAAGAGTCTCAACGTACCTTAGAGGATGTCCATGATGGTATTTGTGGGTCACACTTGAACGGTTTAACACTAGCCTGAAAAATTATTAGGGTTAGGTACTATTGGCTGGAAATGGAGAAAGAGTCTATCAAGTTTGCTAAGAATTGTCAAAAGTGCCAAGTGCATGGCAACTTAATTCATGCTCCATGGAGAGATCTAATTCCCTTCACTACTCAATGGCCTTTTCACCAATGGGCATTTGATCTTAAAGGATCCATACATCCTCATTCTTCTAATGGGCATACTCATATTATCACAACTACAGATTATTTCACAAAATCGGTAGAAGCAGTCCCTTTAACACAAGCAACTGGTAAGCAAATATCTATGTTCATCTTGAACTACATCATATGCCAGTATGGTATTCCACATTCTATAGTCATAGATAATGGTGGACAATTCAAGAACAAAGACTTAGATGATTTATGTGCTAAATTCAAAATTACACAACATTGGTCATCTATCTACTATCCTCAAGGGAATGGACGAGCAGAGGCTTCTAATAAGAATCTATTGAAAATCTTGCACTGAAGAGTTAATAAAATAGGAAGAGACTGGCATCTCATGATCAATCCAGCTCTCTGGGCCTACAAAACAAGTATTAGAATGCCCACTAGGGCTACACCATTTTCTTTAGTTTATGGGTCTGAAGCGGTATTGCCTATTGAGGTTGAAATCCCATCACTAAGAATTAGAATGCATGGTCTAGTGACTGATGATGACTACAGAGTGTCTAGGTTGCAAGAACTTGAACTACTAGATGAGCGCAGACAAGCAGCATATGATCATCTCAGAGTTTATCAGAAAAGAATGTCTAGAGGCTACAACAAGAAAGTCAGACACAGAGAATTTCAAGTTGGCGATCTAGTCTTGAGAGAGAATCCTAAAAATCAATCACATAGACAATGCAAGGGAAGGTTTGAACCCAACTGGCTAGGTCCCTTTGTTATCATTGCTACTTTTGGCTCTAGTGCCTATCAACTCTCAACGAGTGAAGGAAAATAGCTTCGAGAACTAATCAACATTCTCCATCTGAAGAAATTCTACGCCTAAGGCATTCAGTCTATGGTAAAATGTCCTGAAAAAATTTATAAAAATTGGAAAATGTCCTGAAAAAAAATGAACATCTTGGTGAAAACCTAGCAATAGGTGCCTTGGTGATTCACAAAAAAATCAAAAACATCAAAAGTACAAAAAAAATTGAAAAAATGAAAAATACAAAAAAATGAGAAAAAGAAAAAGTCCCTTGGTGAAAACCTAAAAACAGGCGCCTTGGTAGCAAAAATAGAATTTCTTCCAAGATGGTGAAAACTCGGAAAACGGGTGCCACTTTTTCAAAATGTTCCATCTATCAGTGCAATTTTGGTCTTTCCCAGCTTTCAGTCTTGCTTTAGTTTGTACATATTTCCTGGTTTGTTTCTGCATTCCTATTTTCAATAAGTTAGTCTGTACACCAATCAACTCAAGTGTCTGTATCCTATCAAATTTCAAAATTGGAGGTAATCAATGTGATATCATATGGTCTCTAGTGTCTCTTAGACATGTCATATCCAGTCAAAGTCCTTTGAAGCTTCATCCAAGTTAGTCTGTCTGTCTCCTCTCCAGAAAGGATTTTACATCTACAACAACGCAATCAAACATTAACACAAACTGAAAACAATCTATGCTTTTACATGCTTTTATCTCCTTGTATGCTTACTGATTCACATAGAGATTCTTGCATATTTTGTCCTTTTGAGCTCTTCGATGATGTAATTTATAGGATTTAGAGAGTGATGACTGGGGGCATAATCTTTTCTTTGTCATCTCCTTGTATGTGAAAATCTAACAACTTTGGAAATTTTGGATTGAAATGGTGTCCGTTTGTAAGAGCCTCTATCTTGAATTGGATGGCCATGCATACCTCGACCATTGATACCCAAAAAATTCAAGGAATTTTGATCTAACTATTGTCTTTTTGAGTGAATTCTTTCTCCTATTATGAAATGTGATCTTACCTAAGGATGTGAATGATAAAGGGTCACTACAGGTAATTCACATTATATTTAGAATGATCTCTTGACTGCTTGATGTGTTTGTTACGCAAGGTGTATTCTAGTCATCATGACATTTATGTTTTGATGCTTATACAAATTGCTATATCAAAATGGATATGATATTCAGGTCATCCTAGCATCTATGCCTTGGTGCTCATATCTAATTTGACATTCTGAAAATAAAATCAATATTCATATGTCCATGGTTGTCATCCAGTGGGCGTTGTATTGATTCTTGCGCATACAAATCAATATTCATATGTCTATAGTTTCATAACTAGTGGATATTGTATTGATTTATCTGGTTACCTAAAAAGTTCAATGATGATAAAAAATTGACACATGATCAGTGACTAGGTCCTAGGTCCTAGGTTTGCATGTCATTTTGTACTTCGCACTTTGCATGGTCTCACAAATTGCTTAAACACTTAAACGATTCTTCAAAAACAAAAATGCTACACATCTTAATGAAGAGTTGAATCTCACATGAAGGTTCCTCCGATGAAACAACAAGTAGAATCCTTTTTTGGGATCAAAATCAAAATCTGAGATCATTTATATTATTGACTGCTTGCATAATCAACCTTCAATCATCATAGAAATCCAGAATTCAACTTAACTAATTATCTTACATCAAACTATTCAAATTTCAACCTAGTCAAACTTGGTCTTCAGGACCTCCAAATGATGCACAACGCGTTCTCAGACGTGTACAACCACTTCTCGAATCAATTAACATGCTTCTAAACCATTTCACGCTGACTTTTCTTGTCAGATTTCAATTTTCATCCAAAAGGGGGCATGGTATTGCACATCATTCAAAGTCTATAAACTCAATTCTCTCAATCAAATCTTTCTTTCAGTAATCAAGACAACAACCACGTCTAGTTGCTAATTCATCTAGAAGTCCTCGTCACTTGGGGGAAAATCTATTGATCCTTGGGGCATATCAGATTCATCGAGATCCATATCAATCTGGTATCCTAAATCTATCTTGTAAACTGTATCAACTTTTCGTAACTATCGGTTCATTAGCATCATTTCCTTGTTTCTTCGTAACTGATGGGTTCAGGATGTGATACCAATATGATTCTTCTTAAGGACAATTAGGTCTGGAATCGATCACTCACTTCTTCACAATCATAAGGTTCAGAATCAGGTGTTTTGACACTTTTTCATAATCACTGGTTCATTGTTTCTATAGTTAACATTATCTTTGGTCATTCAGGACCTAAAACCTAAATCTTGAATCTTGAATCTTTAAATCTTTCAATCGGTTTCTATCTCGGAATTGGTTAATCTTTCAAATCATTTTCATATATATCAAACACAGACTATTCTTTGAACCACTACGCTTTGCACAGTGATTCAAAGAGGGGCGAAATGTAATACCCAAAAAATGGGCTATAGGTTCCATTAACCTCCTACATCTTAAAATTTGAATGAAATCAATATCAAAGTCCTAACCTAAGGCACATCTGCACATTATCGAATCCTAATTGATTTTATCCTTAATTCTGCATCGAGGAATATTCCTAGCAATATCCCTATTTATCCTAATTATCTTTAATTTCATAATTATTTGGCGATAAATCCTATTTATCCTAAAATTTGATTAATTGAATATTCTGAATATTTAATTAATTAGATTTAATACTACCACTTAATTATTTAATTAGATTCGATTAAATTATTCCTAAATTGTATTATTTAATTTTGACAATAAATCTAAAATCTCATGACTAATTGATTAAATTCTTCTTTAATTAATTAAAGTCAGTTGTCAATATTTAATAATATAGTTTTTGAATAAAGTTTGATTTAATAATTGATTAACCCATAAATCAATTATTTTAATTCAAAAATCAGTTAAGTTGAGAATAAATCACTTTATTTTTAAATTAATTTATAATTAAATCATGTACAATCAGAAAAGCAGTCAACGAGAAATCAAAAATCAATTTTAAATTGAAACTCAACATCTGATGATGAGTTGAAATTTGATCTAAAATTCTATTGAGTTAAACACTGCTTTTGCATGATTTTTGTGAGTTAATTATCTTTGATTTCTTGATAACTCAAAAATCAACCTAAGTTTATCAAGAGTGATTTATGGCTTTTTTGAATCATCCTCAAAGCCTTGGATTTCTATAAAATCAAGGCTTAGCTCTTCACAACCTACCTCAAAATTGCATCCTCACTCTGGCGAATTTGTGACTGAAGAATCAATCTTTTGTGAATTAAGGCTATTGTGAGATTTTCATTTATTGTTTTGAGCATTCATAGTTTCATATCATAGATTTTCATATTCATTCATAGCATTCTTAGATTAAATCTGCATTCAATATCATTTTCAATCAATTCTAGCTTAGATTCATACAGTTTCTCATATTATTGCATAGAAAATACAAAAATATAGAATAATTTGCATTCATATAGTCTTTCATATTTTGCATTCAAATTCTTCATTTAGGTGTTGCATTGTCACTAATCTCGATTCCAATCTGAGAACATCATACTCGCACCTACTAGAAGGCAGTAAATCACCTAGTTAGCTTAGTTTCAATTATTTGCAAGATTTTGATTTTGGCTAACCTCTAATGTTTTACTGAAGTGTTGTATCTACAGCTAGGTACAAAATTCACACACATATTTTTGGTGCCCACCCTGGGGCCCTCAAATGGGTTTCCCTTTTGTTTTATCAATTTTCTATCTTTTTCTATTAAAACTGTGTTTATTAATTTTTTGTCTGTACTTCTGTACATCCTTGTACGGATTCTCTCATGAGATTTTTCATCGCACCATGTGAAGTTTTGCTGGTTTCAGCACTTCCTCACATGAGACTTCATCCTTCATCACGTGATACCGTACTTCCTCATGCGGGACTGCATCTTGACTCGCGCAAGATTTTGCACCGAGAAACACAAAATTTGTAGATCCATACTTTCATATTATTGAATTCTGATGCTTACTGTTTGCTGTTGATTTGTCTTGATTTTGTACTTTCAGATGTGTGCTAAATTCTAGATGGAAAAGCATTGGAACTAAGGTATTCTTCACAATCTGATAATATTTCAATTTGGATTAAAATGAACCTCTCACGTGTCAAGCTTGTGTGACTTTTCTTTCTTTCATATCACAGACTTCCTTTTGGGCTATAAAATGAACATAGATTTACTTTCTGCATATCTGTTACACATAGTAAATAGGCCCTATGAACACTATTTGTGGATGATCTTGAGAGACCGAGCTTCTTTTGCTTGTTTATTCATGCGAAGCTCTTCTTGATGAAGGATCCCCTTGTAGGTAGGGAAGGTACTGAGATTGTCTTGCGTTCTACTAGATTTGTGCGTCTTCAACTTTTGATTGATAAATTATCTCTCTAGAGAGGTTAATAGATCATAAGTGGTTGACATCATAGATCTTTGTGAGATAATCTTGGTCTTAGCATGTCGGATTAATCTGTCTACTTTGTTTTGGTTAAAAGTGAAAAGGCTAGAGGACTATGCTCTACTCCCTTTTTGGGTAGTATCAGAAACTCAGATCCTTGAATCTAGAACCAGTCTCCATGTGGTATCTTTTGTGAGTCACCTTTAGAGAGGGTTAATTATAGTGGACATTCCCTTAATTGGGTCAACCACGTGGACAAAACCTCAAGCGATAATACCCATTTTCATCATGGTAGCAACAGCCGCTATATAAATGTCCTTGTGGAGGAAATCTTCATAGGTGTGGTCTCTTGTTGGGCCGTCAGATCTCCCTAGAAGCTCCTGATTGATTAATTTCTTAGACTGTGTCAAAACCTTGATGCGCCTGGATTGGAGTTTTCCCTCTTGAGATCACAAAAGTTGCAGATTCATACCATTACTACAAACCCTAGTGAGGCCAAATTTTTCATTTTCTAGGAAATGTTCGTTATTGAAAAAAAAATTGGAACATACACAAGTACTATTTCTAGACATTAGCACAATAAGTCACTATTGCTTGTTCATGCGCAAGTTTGCTTTTGCCCTTGTTCATTTTTTTCAGATGATTGCTTGCTTTCCTTGCTTGTTTTTTTCTATGCTTGATATCTTCTTGGTTACTTGAAATGAACTGTTACACAGATCTTCAAAATTTGCATAACAATCTGATACTGAAACACTCAAAAATTGCAAAATCTGAGCAAAAATCCTTTTCTAGTGTGAGAACTGAATATTCTGTCAGAGAACAGCCAGTGTTGTGTCTCAAAATCTATGCCTCAAAATTTGTGCCAAACTATCAAACTATGTCCTTTTATTGCGTGACATTTTAATTTTTAAGCATTTCTTTGCACGAGACAACACATTTTTGCACACAACCTGGTACTTCCTCGCGCGGGGCAGCACTTTCTTGTGCAAGCCTGTCCTAAAATTTTCAAAACAGTGAGCTTATTCCTATTAGTTGGTCAACTTTCCATCACATCTGATTTTGTTTGGGGTCTGTATGCCTATTTTCCTATTTCACACTGCCTAAAACTACATGTCTAGAGTTGAGAAACAAATCCTAGAATCTGTCAAACAAATCATTGTGTCAGATACAGAGAAGAATCAATATTTTGTGAATTAAGGCTATTGTGAGATTTTCATTTATTATTTTGAGCATTCATAGTTTCATATCATAGATTTTCATATTCATTCATAGCATTCTTAGATTAAATCTACATTCAATATCATTTTCATTCAATTCTAGCTTAGATTCATACAATTTCTAATATTATTGCATAGAAAATACAAAAATATAGAATAATCTGCATTCATATGGTCTTTCATATTTTGCATTCAAATCTTTCGTTTAGGTGTTGCATTCTCACTTATCTCGATTCCAATTTGAGAACATCATACTCGCACCTACTAGAAGGTAGTAAATCACCTGGTTAGCTTAGTTTCAATTATTTGCAAGATTTCAATTTTGGATAACCTCTAATGTTTTACTGAAGTGTTGTATCTATAGCTAGGTACAAAATTCACACACACAATAATCAATGTGGATTTCAATGGTAGGTTTATCTGAGGGAACACATTGGCTATCTAGAGGAACATGTGAAATTATCCTCTCATCCAAGAAATTCTATGTAAAGAAGTCTCTGTAACCTCTACAATTTTCTTCATAGCAGTTTTCTTCAGCCTCTCTACTGTAGGAGTTTTCTTTCTTTTCTTGTTTCATGAAATTGTAGGATTTTGGGGTTCATTCTCAGGAACTGAAGTTCCTTCACCAGTTTTTATTTTCCCTTTCTTTTGGGAAGTGGTAGGTACATTTTCCTCTAGAGCAGGGGAAGGTTCATTTTCCTTAGGATTTTCAGGTTCTTCTCATTGGCTGACTGTTTCAGCAACTAGCTCAGAGGGAATTTCATTCTCATTGATAGGTTGTTCAACTGGTTCATTTTGAGGATGCAAAGTCTTGACCCAAAAAAAATCATCCCATGCCAAGGGAGACACATCTCTGAGAGATCTTTCAACTAAAAATTTAATCAAGGCATGGTGGGTAAAAAAATTTGTTTTTCCTTTCTGGATTTCCTCAACATTAATACTCAACATATTATGTAGAAAATTTGGAACATTTACTAGAAAATTATGTCTAATATAATTAAGCAATTTAAAATTGTGTGCATGCAAATGGGAAAATGTTCCTTCACAGGTGAGGTACCTTATAATATACGTTGCTAGCTCCTCAAATGGGGTAGGAAGGGACACACGCATGCAACCCTATTTTCTCACCTCCAATGGAGGGTCTATAAAAAGGGTGAACTGAACCTAAGCTGACCTAGCATCATGTTCATTAGGATAATGCTCCCCAATTGCAAGCAACCCAGTTACCTTTGTAATTAATTCTTAAGTTTCCAAGACTGTCAAGCCCCAAACATTAGACTCTCCTTCTTTAAAGGTGTTCATAAATTGGGTGGCTACTTCCTTGTCAAATTCTATCAACTTTAAGAAATACCCAAACCATCCACAAGCATGGAATCTTCAAACAGCTTCTACATCTGTGAGTAGAATGGTATGGACCACTGGATCATGATGCATCAACTGCCCTCCCATTGTTCCAAATTCCTTCTCCAAATTCTTTCTACAATTTTCCAATTACAATTTTATTTTTTCTCTGAAATTCCCTAATTCCTTAATTTCTTCTGAAATACCTTGAAATTAAGCTCCTAACTGCACTTTAAACTATGGATTTCCTTGCAATCTCTATGTCACATTTTTTAAAAATTGAGCAATAATGATGCTTTACAGCAAGGGATTATATATTTAAATGCAATTAACTTCCACATAACTTGATTATGTCACCTTAGGGTTACATCAAGTCAAAAATTGGGGATAATTTGGAAATTGAGGTATGACACTTGTGCGAAAAATAAAAGGACTTAATAAAAAAGAATATAAGTACAGATTTGAACTAACAGACAATCTCGCTAATAATGATGGGTACAAAAATAGTGACTTGAGAAATTAATACACTTCCCTTCACCCTACAAAATAAATACAAGTGTCCACACTTGTCATACTTAGCATGAGGTAGGAAACTAGCGTAATGCCAAATTATAAATATGTGCAGTATTAGATATAATTATCAAAATGTAAGTACTAAAAGTGGAAAATATTGAAGAGTTGTACCTTTTATTATGTTTCCAAATGTGCTAAAGGTGACAAGAATGGAATTCATCATCAAAGGAATGAGTGCTTTGGATGTTTGCATCTGCTGATGTGGCAATTATTGAAAACATAGAAAAATTGAAAATGTGATGATGTGGAGGATATGTGGACAGAAGGTAGAGAAGTGGAGTGGGATGGAAAGAATAATTTAGAAAGTAAATGGAGAAAGGAACTTCATTTGAAATGAATTTTTTATTATGAGCATACCTGAAGGAAATAAGGGTGAAGCTTCAGGAAGAAGGTTTGTACCTTCTACTGTAGGAAGTATTACCTATTGTGCTTGTGGAATAGTGTCTTTGAATTGCTGCATGAAAACATTCTTGGTCTAGGGATGATGGTATAGGAAAAGTCTATAACCATTGACCAATATTTTTAAATGAACTAGATCAATTTTTGACAATTGGACCACTCCATTATCAAAGACATGATCTATTTCATAGGGTCCTAACTATCATTTTTTAAGCTTGCCTGAATTCTTGTGAAACCATGAATCAAATAGTAAAGCCCAATCACCTACTGAGAAGCATATATTCTTTGTGTGGGATTCATACCACATCTTTCTCCATTTCTAGACTATCTCTATTCACTCCACTACATATTTTCTCATCTCATCCAAAGAGTTGAGGTGTAGTAGATGGTCTCGTTGTGCTATAGGAAGATCAATGTTTAGCTTCAAGGCAGTGCACAATGTTTTATGCTGAAATTCAATGGGTAACATTATTGTTTTCCCATCAAGCAATTCAAATGGATTAAATCTTGTTGTTGTCTTCCATTTTGTTCTGTAAGCCCATACTACTTCTAGAAGGTATTTTCTCTAGTCTCAGTGATTTACTTGAACTATTTTTGTGAGAATTGCTTTAATTTCTCTGTTGGTGACTTTTGCCTGACCATTTTCTTGTTGATGCTAGGTGCTAGACTTCATGTGTCTGATATTGTACTTGTTCACAAGTTTGATAATTAGGGTGGAGGTGAATTGTTCTCCTTGATCTATTACTATCTCTCTGGGTGCTCCATAACGAGTAAATATTTCTTCATACAAGAACTCTACCACTTTGGTACCACGTGCATGTTTCATGGCTTTGACCTCTACCCATTTAGTGATATAGTCAGTGCCAACTAAAATGTATAATTTTCCATTAGATTGTGGGTCTATAGGACCAAAAAAGTCCATACCCCATTTATCAAATGGTGTGACCACCACTTGTGGATTTAGAGGTATTTCATCTATCTTTGTAGGACATCCCATCTATTGACATTTATCACATTTCCTGGTGTATTTTGCTACATCCTTATGGAGTGTAGGCCAGTAATAACCAGTTGTCAATATTTTCATAACTATCCTTTTAGTTGCAAAGTGTCCTCCATAGGGCTCATCATGACAAGCATGGAGGATGTCATAAGTTTCATCTTCATGTACACACCTCCTCATGACTTGATCTGGAATAACTAGTATAGAATAATATATTGTCAATCCAAGAAAATTGAAAACTTTTCTCAACGAGCAGTTTTCTTTCCTTAGGAGAGAAATGTGTAGGCATCTTTTCAGTTGCAAGGTAATTTTCTATATCAACATACCATGGGCTTTTGACAGCAATTATGAACAAATGTTCATAAGGGAATGTATCATCTATCATAGAAGTATTAGTGTCATCATTTTGGAGTCTTAATAAATAATCAGCCAAAACATTAACTTTACCTAGCTTGTCAATGATGGTTAGATCAAATTCTTGTAAGAGAAAAAGCTATCTTGCTAACCTACCTAAAATGGCAGGTTTGTTCATAAGATATTTTATGGCTGCATGGTAAGTATGAAAAAAGATTGAATATCCTATTACATAATGATGAAACTTATTCAAGGAAAAGACAACTGCTAGCAATTTTTTTCAGTGACTATATAGTTTGGCTCTGGCCCATGTAAACTATTGCTAATATAGTAAGTGGCATTTTCAAGGTTATTGGATTTCTGACCTAAGATTGATCCTATTGCATAATTAGAAGCATCGGTATGAATATGGAATGGTAAAGATCAATCAATCCCTCTAAGCATTGGTTTTGTTGTAAGAAGAGACTTGAGCTGCAAGAAAGATTCTTCACAGGCTGGTGTTTATGTGAACTCATACACTTTTGTAAGCAATGTGTATAATGGATTGGCTATTTGTCTAAAGTTTTTAATAAAATGCCTATAATAACCAGCATGTCCTAAAAATGATCTAATATCTTTTTTCTTAGTAGGTGTAGGCAATGTAAGAATTACCTCTATTTTTGCAGGGTCTACTTGTATTCTAGCTTCTGAGATGAAGTGTCCTAGCACAACTCCTTGTATCATCATGAAGCATTTTCACTGTTCAGGGATAGATTGTGCTCTTTACATATGATCAACACTTTTTCTAAGTTCTCCAAAGATTCTTCAAAAGTAACACCAAATGTGGTGAAGTCATCCATGGATATTTCCATGCATTCATGTGAGATATCAGCAAAGATGTTGATTACAACCCTTTGAAAAGTAGCTAGAGAATTACATAAACCAAAAGGTAACACATAATATGTTGGCATGTGATGATTTTGAGCACTTGGAATCACTTGAGGTTTTTCATTTATGGAAACACCTATGTTTGGAGTGATTGCATGATAAGAATATTTCCATTGGAGTCACAGTCATGAAAATGACTAAGTCTAGAATCAAGATAACAGGGTATAGTGCCACAGTTTTGGTCAGTGATGAAGATATATGAGGTATTATGGCTTGTGAAGTTAATTGGAGGTATTTTGGGATGTATAAATGCTTCAATTAAAAGTGCATGATTTTTGGTTACTAGATCTGTGAGATATAGTGTTCGGAAGGTATGCGAAGAAAGTAAAATAATGTAACAGGGTACATGAATAGTTGCAAAGATTAAGGAGAGCATAGTGGATATGATAATGTGCTAAGACAAGTGAATAAAGTATATTTCCAAATCTTTATTAATTTAAGAGCCCTGACTCCATAAATATCATTTGCATGAGTTATTGTTATGTTTTGTATGGTAATTGTGAAGCTGACTAGAAGGTTGATTTTGTATAAGTATAAGTTTGCTTTTGTGAAAGTGATGTATGGTCATGATTATGATGATGGAGTAAGTTTGTGAATGTAAGAGCAAAGATTAGATGCAAGATCAATAAGAGGTTGAGCTATAATTGGAACTATCTAAGAAAGATAAGTGTTGTTATTGTTCCCCTTTTGAGAACTCTTTTGAGACAAGTATTGATTCTAAGAGCAGTGTGCTCACCACCTTTAACTAGGTATTTTGTATACCCCTAACAAGGTTTTGTATTCCTCTACCAAGTAAATGTACTATGTAACAATCAGCTCCTAATAGGGCTAGATCTCCTAACAATGATATTATATTTTATTGCATATTTGTGGGTACCATCCCCACCAGGGTTTTCCCTTTGGCCAGGGTTTCCTCAAGAACAAATCATGGTGTAATGAGTAATGTGTTGTGCTTATATGTTCTTTTCATTTTTGCATTACTCTAGATTGTTTATAATTGTTTAAAGTTGAAAAGATCAAAGTTTTGTAATATTGATTCACCCCCCCCTCTCAGTATTACCTAATCCTAACAATTGGTATCTGACCTATTGGCCCTTGGAAAGAAATCCTAACAACTTAAGAGAGATCAAAATGGATTTAGAAGATTTGAAAGAGAACTTTGAAGCTTCTCTTAAAGATCTGGATAAGATGAAAGATGAGAATGGAGAACTAAAATTCAAATTAAGAAGAGCAGAAGGTTTCATGAGGAAACTAAAAGAACAGCTTGAGATTGCAAAGATTCAGAGACAAGACCTTATGGAGAAGATCAAAGAAAGTTCAGACAGTAATACATCAAACAAAATAAATAAGTTGGAGCAGGAAAAAGAACAAATTAATCTTTTGATGATTAAAGAGATTCAACATGAAAAGCGTGAAAGAAACAAAGTCGAAGAGTCACTAAAAGAAGCTAACATGCAGATGGGACAAATGAAGACTGAACTTGACCGATACAAAGATAAATATCAGGAATTGGAAAAATACAATTAGATCATCAAAGGTGAACTCACTCAAGCCAAATTACACATTGAGAAGTTACACATGAACAGTGAAAAAGATTGATGAACAAAGAGCAAGACAAAAGCCTAGAGGAGATATGACCGGAGTTGGATTCAATGAAGGTGAAAGTTCAAAAACCCAGGAAGAATCAAATGAAGCCAAGAATGAGGAAAGACCTATTTCTGAAGAGAGACCTACTAATGAAGAACCTAGAGAATAGTTCAGACCCTTCAGAGGTAGATATTTCAAATGCAACAAAGTTGGACACATGAAAAGAGATTGCAGAAGTAAAGGTAACTCTAAGGCCTTTACTAGTTACTATTTTAATTGCTATGAATATGGACACAAGAAATCAGATTGTAGTAAACATGATCAGTCCAGATATAAGCAAGACTATATTAGAGAAGAAACATCGGCTAAGATCACATGTCAAAAATGTAATAACTTTGGGCATACAGCAAGGTATTGTAAATTACAGACTAATCAAGATAGAAGGAGACCACCTACTTGTTACAAATGTCACAATCAAGGTCACATTGTGAAGTTTTGTAGATATAATGGAGATGACAATAGAAGAGGACCAAGAAGATCTAGTGAACCAAGAGGACCACCACCTATGGTTATAAGAAAAAATGTTGGTGACAGTGGTAAAAGTCTTAATGAGCGCATGGATGAATTTGGGAGTCATTTCAAGAAATCAAAGAGCAAGGAGGATGACCAGATATGGAAGGTGAAAGTTTTAAACAAGGCAGTGGTTTAGGGAGAGATAGTAGATGATACGATGTCTTTGCATGATGAGTTTTTGGAGGCATCGACCTAAATAGTCACATGGCCTTATGTGGTGCATTAGATGCAGTGAACAGAAATTATACAGCCTGTGTATATGCGGAGTAAGATCATGCGAGCTTAGGAATGATGTGTATAGACGTTGTGGAGTCTATGGATGAGATCTCAGCACTTGGAGGTTCATCTTCTATGTTCATGAGTTTTTATTGACTGGACGACATGCAAAGTTGAGATACTTGTATTTAATACACACACTTAGCTTGTGATGGATAAAAGGACTTAAAGGATCTCAAATCTACACCATTTGTTGATCAACTCTTAAGGATAATAGAATAGAGAAAGTTATCAGTCCTCTGGCAGAGTGGCTACGTGATCATGTAAAGAAAAGCATCAAATTCAGGTGTGTTAAGGTATTTAGACCTAATCTCTTTGAGAAGTCATGGATGCACCAGTAGTTTATGATGTTGTAGATAGACCTAGGTATAATTTCAAGAAGCATCCATACAAATCCTATGAGTATTATCCAAATGGAGCATTTTCACAAACCCCCATAGGTGTGTTGCACGTAGAAGACATTAGGGCTTACATACACTGCAAATATGAAATCATTGGTGAGGTTAACATCTTCAGTTAATTGAATATTATGATTGAAGCTTATGGATCTATGGTAGAATAATTTAAGCACCTAAATGATCAGTCAATCCTTAAGTTAACCTAGCTCAAAGAATTCACAAAATTTGAATGGTTTAAGATAATTCTTAGCAAAGTTCATGACTAGTTTTTGTGGATAGGTGAACAACCTGTTAAGATATGTGCACACTTGATACATGAGATCACATGCCTTGATAATGAAGGAGCCCTACATGTACAAGAAAAGAACCTAAGAAATCTAGTTGAAACCCTAACACATTCAAAGTGGTACAAGAGGGAAATGACAGTAAATGATATTTATTTGCAAGATGTTAGATTGGTAGTAATGGTGCTAGGCTACAAGTTGTTTTACAGTAGCAAACCTTATTCTGTATATGCTGGACTCATCATGATGGCATACAAAATGGTAAAAGAGAACAAGAAGTATAATCTTTGCAAAATTATAGCTCAATAGTTTATTGAGAATGTGAAAGCTATAAAGAAGGATAAATCTAAGGCATTTAGGTTTGGTTCATTTCTAATTCAAATGTACATTCATATCATTCACAACTTTCCTGGCATGCATCCTAGAGCATGGAGAGTCAATGAACCCACTAGACTTCAAATCTCGAAATACTATAGAAGATAGAAGAAGGACTGGATAGATGGAGAGTTGTTTGGCATGATCAAGATACTGCAGAGACATAAAAGACAGTAGCTCCTATTGTTGATATTGTTGATTTTTCAACATATCAAGAGGAAGAAACACAAGATGTGGTTCCTGCAGTTATTCCTAGAAGATCCACAAGGACAAGAAAGCAAGACATTCCCAAAGAAAAAGAGACAAAGGTGAAGAGGAAGAAGAAGGAAGAAAAGGAAGTTGAGAAAGAGGAAGAGAAAATAGTCCAAAAGAATCCACAAACCTTGTGGAAACCAGATCTTAAATCACTACAGAAAAGAGTTATCAAAGATGGAAATTTGTTATCAGTGAAAAGATATTATGAAAGATATAACCTTGAGGACCAAGCAATCATTGAGGACACTAACATTGAGCATCTGCTAGTTTTTAAGAAGAATTTGTTGGAGGTTGAAGGAAGCATTCCCAAGGACCTATACAACAAATTGGAAATCAGGAAGCAACTATCTCATTCAAAGGATGAGAATATAAGGAACAAGACAATCAAAGATATGCTACCAGTTGTATCTATATAGGAAAGAGAAAGAATAATAAAAGCACTAAAACCTCTACTAAGGACAAAGGCCAGACTAGTCAAGATTATGGATAGGAAGTATGATGAGATGATTGATGACACTCAAAAGGAATTAGACTAAGTTTTAATGTATGGCATGCCTAAGAAGGTTTCACCTCCCAAAACTTCTAAGCCTATATCTTTGGGTTTAGGAGAGAGTTTCAAGGTAGTAAATGAAAGTGCTCAAGTTAGCATGCAACCAGATTTCTTTGTCACTGGTGTGCCTGTTAGCCTTGACACTTTGCAGGATGTAAATGATCCATTTTTGGATAATGTGGACAATAGGATGGAGGTTGAAGATCAGGAGCATATAAAGGAAGGAAAATTAGAAGAGAAACAAGAAGAAAAGGCATAGGAGAAGGAAATATAGCAGGAGGAAAAGAAAGAAGAATAGATAAAAATAGAAAAAGTTGTTGAGGCCAAATTAGACACTTCTTTATTGTTGGAAAAAGTGGCCAAACCATTCAATTTTGATGTGGACAACATGGATGAAGATGAGCTAATGAGACTATCATTTGTGGCTTTTGCTAAAGCTAAGGAGAGATCAGTTCTGAAAGGAGACAAAAGAGCTAAGGTAATGGTTAGGGCTATAGAAATAGTGAACAACCTACTCCCCTCACCGGTTATCTTCAAAGACAAAGATGAAGCTGAGAATCTTGGTATAGTATTGGATAGCTTTGATAGTCATTTTGACTCATTGCTAAAGACAACAGAGGAAAAGGCTGAAAAGGACTTTTTGGAGAAGAAGTTGAGAAAAGTTTGTAAGTCCATTTCATGGGACTTAAATATTCTTAAGGATACTACTCTTAAGGCCAAGATTTGTGTAGCACAAGCCAGGAAAATTTATAGCTATTGCATAAACCCCTACAAACATTTAAGGAACATTGAGGAGATCATAGCCAAAGACAAGGCTACCCTTGACAGTCTAATGGACAGTTGTGAATCATCTTCACAAACTATGGGAGAAATAGATAAGGAGACATCCAAGCTATTGGACAAGATAGGAGTACTGGAAATGGAGAAAGGGAGAGTTGCAGATAGATTTGGCTTATTGAGAAGCCTATTGACTCCTAAGCTCACAATGTTGGAGACTCATCTCTTAGAGATGATAAAAGTTGAAGGCTCAATGTCTGTACCTACTCTTACCGAGCTTAAGGCAATAGAGATAGCATGATATGCACTGAATGGATTAATCCATGTTTGTGAACTATTGATAATTTCATGGATTGAAGAAGTTAAGACCATGGAAAACTCTTTCCAAGAGGTCTTAAATCAGATGGTGAGTAAGTACTGAATCATTTGTGCTTAAGTTTTACAATTTTGTATATAAATTTTCCATTGATGTCAAAGGGAGAGGAAGAAAAAGGAAAAATGAGGAAGAGAAAGAAATATGTAGAGTTATATGTAGAGAAGAAAATAAAATAAAATATGTAGAAAAGAAACAAAAAAGTAGAAAAGAGAAAAAGAAAAGAAGGGAGTTGCATTGTGACAATCATTTTTCTAAGTGTTTCCATCAATGCCAAAGGGAGAGATTCTTGGCATGTGATGTTTTGGAGTACTTGGAATCACTTGAGGGTTGTCATTTATGGAAACACTTATGTTTGGAGTGATTTCATGATAAGAAGATTGCCACTGGAGTCACAGTCATGAAAATGACTAAGTCCAGAATTAGGATAACAGGGTACAATGCCAAATTTTTGGTCAACAATGAAGATATATGAGGTATTATGGATTTCAAAGTTAACTTGAGGTATTTTGGGATTTATACATGCTTAAGTTAAAAGTACATGATTTTTGGTTACTAGATCTGTGAGATATAGTGTTCGAAAGGTATGCGAAGACAATAAAATAGTGTAACAGGGTACATGAACAGTTACGAAGATTAAGGTGAGCATAGTGGATATGATAACGTGCTAAGACAAGTGAATAAAGTATATTGTTGAGTCTTTAGTAATGTAAGAGCTCTGACAACATAAATATCATTTGCATGAGTTAGTGTTATGTTTTGAAAGTAATTGTGAAGCCGACTAGAAGGTTGATTTTGTATAAGTATAAGTTTTCTTTTGTGAAAGTGATGTATGGTCATGATTATTATGATGGAGTAATTTTGTGAATGTAAGAGAAGAGATCAAATGTGAGATCAATAAGAGGCTGAGCTATAACTGGAACTATCTAAGAAAGATAAGTGCTTGTATTTTTCCCCTTTTGAGAACTCTTTTGAGACAAGTATTGATTGTAAGAGCAGTGTGCTCACCACCTTTAACTAGGTGTTTTGTATACCCCTAATAGGATTTTGTATTACTCTAACAAGGAAATGTACTATGTAACAATCAGCTCCTAATAGGGCTAGATCTCCTAATAGGGATATTATATTTTAGTGCATATTTGTGGGTACCATCCCCACTAGGGTTTTCCCTTTGGCCAGGGTTTCCTCGAGAACAAGTCATGGTGTAATGAGAAATGTTTTGTGCTTATATGTTCTTTTCATTTCTGCATTACTCTGGATTGTTTATAATTGTTTAAATTTGAAAAGATCAAAGTTATGTATTACTAATTCACTCCCCCTCTTAGTATTACCTAATCCTAACAGAATAGGTGTATGTTACCCAAGGACATGTAAATATTATCTTTTATTGATCATATGTAACAATGCTGATCTGGTTATATCCACTATAGCCATCAAGAAAAGAAAAGTACTTTTTACCGGCTAAGGTATCCAGAACTTGATAAATGAATGGCAAGGGAAAATGATCTTTCTTTGTAGCATTATTCAGTTCTCTATAATCTACACATATTATCCATTTACCTCCCTTTTTAGGTACTATTACCAAAGGAGAAACCCATTTTATGTGTGAGATTCGATAAATAAAACTAGCATTCAATAATTTATGCAACTCAATCTTTAAGATTTATCTCAAGGCTGGGTTAATTCTTGTAAGATATAAATATATGTATATATATTTATATATTTATATATATGTTTTTTTGAATGTGTTTGTGGGTGGGGTGTGTTGAAAATGTTGTAGATAGGTATTACCTCCTAATCCAAGATAAGGAGATCCCAATTGATTAACCGAAAGGAGATAATCAATGCAAAAAGGAATCAACTGGTTATGGATAAAGAGGGAAAGGGGGTCTAATTTATTAATTATAAAGTAAAACAATAAATCAGAAAGATTAAGATAAAATGAAACACTTATCTTGAAATGTAGCAGATCTAGAAATTGTTGTTTTCTGGTGTCTATATTGAGTTTTTGGAAATTTTGCAACTTGCCCTGGCTTGGAAACACAGAGATGGAGAAAACCTTGAAATCTTTTTCTTTTCTGAGCTAGGTCAACCTTGACCCGAATACAGGGGCACAATTGTTCCAATGGAAAATTTGTCTGTGGATCCTGAAAGTTTTCTGAAAAGGGTATCTGAATCTGCTCTGTAATTCATGGTACCATACCTATTCCTGTAAGAAAAATAGTTTTTTTATTGGGGGAGGGGTTTGCCTTGGTCAAACCCTGATTTAGGAATTAACCTTGAAATCAAAACTGAAATGGAGAATGCTAGCAAGTAGTAGAAGAAGATCTAACAATGAAACTATAATATTCAATAGATATGCAATTGTATTTGAAATGTAAACAAATATGTTAATATGAAATCTTAGAGTCAACATTAAAACCCATAAATGTAAATCAAAACCTCCATGATTATATGCTTGGAATCTACCTTGAAGGAAGAATGAATAAATCTTGAGAAGAGGACTTAAAAACCTTGATTGAACACTTAGAAGCTTGAAAGTAGATGATAGATTATGTGTAGAATTATCCTCCTTCCTCTTTTCTTTTTCCTCTCTTTTCTTCCTCCTCTTTTTTTCTTCTTTCTTTCTCCCCCTAAAATGAGAGGAGAAGGCTTCCTTATATACTAGTCTAGGACACCAACTTCTAGATTGGCCGACATATGAGAAATAAATTCCCATTAGGCTCATACCCTTAGAAGTGGACCTATATTAAATGTCTTTTAAGAGTCACCACTTCGAAGCCCGAAGCAACTGATCTGGAAGTAGGAAAAAGAAATTTTGAGTCTCCCCCCACATTTGACACACTTTCCAAAGGGGGACCAAGGTGAAGGTCAAGGTCAAGCTTGACCGGTCAGGGTCAAGTTCAACCTTAACCCAAGGGTTAAGACCCCTAGAAAATATGCCAAGTGGGGAAAGCAGTGCCCAGAGAGGCCCAATCAGGGTCCTAAATAGGCATAGAAGATGGAAAAGGGGAATAAATTAGAGGACAACATGATAATGGCCCAAAACACCCCCTAAGGAGGGCTAAATAGTCTTAACATGGAAGTGGTTTTATTTTAAGATGATATATTAAGCCCCCACTTTAGCAGGAGTATGGAAATAAAACATACTCGCGGTAAATTTAGAAGAAAGACTCCAGTGGATTGCAATGAGGTAGAACATCACTTAGTTAAGGATATGAGCCCCCAGGCAAAGGATTCTAACTCAACACACATGCACAAGGGTATGAAAACAAAGACAAAGCTAAAAGACAAAAAAAGAGGGGTTAGTGAACAACCTCGTAATAGGTAATAATAACTATGCCAAAGCCTTCCCTAGGAATGGTATATTCAAACTAGGTATTATTTTTTCTATCACAAAGTGCATTTAGAATGTCAACCCAAGGACGTATACTTGAAATGGAATAACATAGTTTGTGCACTAAGTTTCACATAGAGTCATCTTTACTTAAACTGTTGTAGGAAAGGAAAATGCATTTAAAGAACCAAACTATTGCTACAGGAAAGGTGAAACACACAACTAAATAAATGAACTAATATAATCAACCATGAATCTAACTTCAACTCATTCTTCCATTATAACACATGAACTATGACTATCTCTGCATATGTTGCAGGAACTAACACAGTTACAATGTTGCAAAAATGAATAGTGAACACTACTTTAAATGCTAAAAATAATTAAACTACTCCTCTCTACTCTAATCTACTCCACCTCCCAAGTGGGCCCTCCTTGGTTGGTTTCAACTAATTACTAACACAGAAGATAACTCAAATTATTCCTTCATTTCATATATTTAGAAACATCGATTACAATCGAAACATAGACTTGAAGAAAAACTTGCTTCAATATAACAGTAACAATAGTATTTTGTCTAACTAGATTTCCATCGAACATCTCCCTATATATAGAGAGAGTTACGTTCAAAACATTTAGATACACTTGACTGATTCATCCATGAAAGAAGGAGAACACATCAATCAATAACATAAGATCATAAATATTGAATAACCATCTTAACAGAATATTAATAGTGGAGGAGATCTAGGATGATCATGCTGCCTATATTCCCTGAAGCATTCATGTATTCCTTTGAATTTGCAGGTTATTCCGTGATTGTCTTGATGGATCTCTTGATCGTGACTGAAATATCTCCACTCCATTATTGTAACTGATTTGTTCTCTAGCTACTCCTTCATTCCTGACAGGTTAGTAGCATATGCATAGACATTCATATATTCAAACTAATCAATTTCATCCAAATGTTAAAACACACATTAAAACAACTATATGAACTACTGCATTATGTATATAAAATATTGGCAAAGTGTGTATACTATTTCCTACCCAAAATTTTAGGGATATAACTATACTTATGGAGTATATACAAGCTTAAAACACTTAAAGGTCACATAAATGTTCAGGAATGTTTTAGGAATAGAGCATAAAATATTATAAAACATAGACTAACTTTGGTCTCATCATTTTCCCCCAACAAGTTTAATGTTTGTCCTCAAGCATTACACTTCTTGGCTACTGTTCAGAATTCACCAACTTCTATCTTGCCTCTTCTCTTGCTCTTGAAGGTGTAATAAAAGCCTCTGGTCCACTCCCAGTAGTCCATTATGTGATCTTCCTGCATCTAGTCTAATCTGGTAGTGTTAATATCATATAGTGTCCACAAGAGCATAGGTGGCTAGAAAGTTATAGGACGCCAGATTTCTCTTCTAATATGCCTTCCCAATTGCATGTACTTTGTTTCCCTATTCACAGCTGCCTCAAAATTAATTGGGCTATGTAGTTCAGATTTCCTAAAAACCTCAGGTAGTCTATTCCACCTACTTCTTACCTTGGCCAGGCCCCTTTGAAATGAAAAATAAGGTAGTCCCTTATACTCCATGTAAAATTCATCTCTAAGAGAAAAGATCTTATCTCTGACTTCAGGTGTCTTATTTCCATAGGTGAGTGCTAACCAATCCCTTAAAAGGACATCCAATTTGCTAGATTCATCTCTTAGAGGTAAAGGTTTAGACTTTTCCTGATCTCTGTAGTTATTCAACTGCCTATCATAATTAGCTTCATTTTGCATCAGGGACATCAATGCCTTTAAATGCACATCTCTTGTATAAAGTAGAGGGTTCCAATCAATTGCATCAAGAATGATAAAATTATGAAAGTATAATTCATAGAGTCAATTTTTTTCCAAGTGGGAAGTGTTTGATAAAGACCATAGAAGTCCTCAGCTGTCTTAAACTTAGAATTCTTATTTTGAATAGTCATCATGATTTGGAACATCAGGAACTGTTCTTTTAAACAAATGGCATATACCTGTGGGGGTGGCCTACATGCTATAATCTAATCAGCCATCTTGAGGGCATGATCCATTCTCTATTTTTACTTTTCCATTTGTTCTTTTAGGCTTTCAATTTCCTCTTTTGTTCATTAATTTCCTTTTTCAACTTTTTATTTTCCTCTCCCCACATAATATTTTTGAAAACAAATTGGGTATACAAACTAAATAGAATTTATTGTAAAGTAGGTAGGCCAGGCTCCTTTGATTGTTCCCTTTGTTGTCTTTTTGTAATATGAGCATGTTCAAAATAGTCTATGTACTAAGTCCTTCTAAAAGGCACTATGACATTGCGGGCATAGGAGTAGATAGGTGATTGAGGTGTCTGTAAGTTCTCATGAGAATCTTCTTGAATTTTTTGTGCACTTCCCTTAGACTTTCCTTGTTGTTCAGGAGAATTAGTAGGAGATGAATCATCTACATTGAGAGGGGGTTCTAGAATATCTAGTGTAATTGGAGAATCAACATCATGGATATGAGGCTCCATAGGAGATTTCTCTGGTAGAAATTTTTGACTTTCTAGGGAATCCTTAGACATCTATCCTCTCATCCTAGAGATTTTTCTTAAGGGAATTTCCTTCATTTCTATATTTTTCCTTTTACTAACCTTTTTTGGTCTCTCTACTGCAAGATCAGTTGCTGCAAGAGCCAGTTTTCTTTTTTGACTTCTTGAAACTATAGGGTTTTGATATTTTGCCTCCAAAATCGGAGTTTCTTCATCAACCTTTTTCTTCCCTTTTGTCTAGGATGAGGTAGGTACATTATTAGCTAGAATAGGAGAAGGTGATTTTTCTTTTGGACTCTCTGATTCCTTTTCTTGGGATACTTCTACTTACTCAAGGGGAATTTCAATTTCAGGAACTCGCTGCTCTATAGGCTCATTCTAGGGTTGCAAGGCTTTATTCTAAACAAATTCTTTCCATTCCATAGGAGAGACATCCCTAAGGGATATCTCAACTAGAATTTTGATTAGGGCATGATGGGAAATGGAATTTCATTTACCCTTTTGTGTCTCTTCAGCACTGGTACTTAACATGTTGTACATAAAGTTTAGAATATTTATTTGAAGATTATTCCTGATACAACTAAGTAACTTGAAATGATGAGAATGCAAGTTGGAAAATCTCCCTTCACAAGTAAAATACCTAATGATATGTGTAGCTAGTTCATTATATGGAACTGGTAAAGACATTCTTTTGCATCCTTGCTTATTTACCTTCAATGGAGGATCGCCAGGTTGGGTAAATTGGGCTCGTGCAGACCTAGCATTGTGCTAATTTGGGTAATTCTCTCCCACTGCACGTAAGCCCGTCACCTATGTAATTATTTCCTTTGTTGCTAGAATAATCACCCCCCACACACTAGCTTCCCCCTCGTCAAATGTATTCATGAACTCTGTTGCCACTTCTTCATCAAACTCTATTAATTACAAGAAGTAACCCAGCCATTCACAATCATGGAATCTACGAAAAGCCTCAACATCTGTCAATAAACTAGCATGAACAACAGGTTCATGCCTCATCAACTATCCACCCATTATGTTAGATTTTCCTTTGAGATTCCTTCTCAAATTATTTCTCAATCCCTTCCTTAGTCTGCAATTTCACAATGTCTACTTGCTCTGAAACCCCAAATTTTATAAATTCCTTTGAAAAACCCCTTTTATTTAGTTCATAACTACACTTCACTTCATCTCCCTTCAATCTTTGTGTCATACAATTTTGAAAATTGGGCAATAGAAATGATAATGACACTTGACGACGGGGAATTATATTTCTTTTAAGTGCAATTAAGCCTCTCACAAATTTAATTACATCACCTAGGGTAGGAATCGAGAATAATCTAGGAAATTAAGTACAAAGGCTTGATGACACATCACATAAGTACTGATTTGGCTAATGTGCAATCTGGTTTGAAATGATAGGTATAGGATATAGCAACATGGAAATTAATACACTTTTTACCCATGTACAAAATAATGACAAGCGTCCACACTTGTCCTCCTTCGTAGGGGAGAGAAAACTGGCATAATGCCATAATATATAGACACGTGTAGTACTAAATATAATTGCTGAAATCTATGTTTTAAAAGTGGAAATTAATTAAATAAATTAAATATATGTACATGTCATTATGTTTTTGTGTGCACTTGAAAGATGAGAATCAATTGTACCTTGAAATTGATTGTTCTTGAATGAATTTTTGCTGACATGGATTTTATTAAAAACTTAGAAAATTGAACAATGTGGGTGACATAGAATTTGGATGGGTGGAAGGTAAAGAAATGAGGTGAGTTGGATAGAGAATTGTAGAAAAGTGAATATGGGATTGGACTTCATTAAAAATGAAGTTTTATTATGGACATACACTCTCTTATGCTAGGGTGAAGCTACAGGAAGAAGGTTGTCACCTTCTATTGTAGGAGTGATTACCTGTATTACCTTCGGCCCATCGTCTTTGAATTGTTGTAGGAACTCTGTCTTGGTTTATGGATGTTTGTATAGATGAAGTTTATGGCCATTATCCAACAACTTGAACTACACTAGATCAATTATTGTCAATTTAACCGCTACATTTGCAAACACATGTGTTATTTCATATGGCCCTAGTCATCTTGTTTGCAACTTGCCTTGTGTCTCTTGATATCTGGAATCAAATAGTAGCGCCCAGTCACCTGCTTGGAATTTTTTTCTCTTGATCTGGTTGTTGTGCCATTTCTTCCTCTATTTTTTTTACTATTTATGTGCGCTCAAGGAAATATTTGTGCATCTCATCTAAGGAGTTGAGAGTCAATAAGCATCCACACCAAGCTGCAGGAAGGACCATGTTCAGCTTCAGAGCAATCCTTAATGTTTTGTGTTCAAACTCAATTGGTGGCATTTCTATTTTTCTATAGAGTAGCTCAAATGGATTCAACCCAATTATGGTTTTCCATGTGATTATGTATGCCCATACTACTTCTGCTAATCGACTGCTCCAATCTCTTCTCTTGAGTTGAACTATTTTGGTAAGTATTGCTTCAATTTCCCTATTGGTGACTTCCACCTGACCATTGGCCTAAGGGTGGTATGAATTGGACTTCATGTATCTGATTCTATATTCATTCATGAGTTTTGTTATCATATTTGATATAAATTTTGCCCCTTAATCAGTCACTAGCTCTCTTGGTACTCCATATCAAGAAAATATTTCTTCATACAAGAAGGTTGCTACTTTGTTGTCACATGCATGCTTCATTGCTTTTACTTCTACCCATTTTGTGACATAATCCATGCATACTAGGATATATGATTTTACATTTAATGGAGGGTCTATGGGACCAATTAAATCCATTCCCCATTTTTCAAATGGTGTGATAAATACTTGTGGGTTGAGTGGCATCTCATCTGATTTGCTTGACCCTTCCATCCTTTGACATTTCTCACATTTTCTGGTGTAATTAGTTGCATCTTTGTGAGGTGTTGCCTAATATTAGCCTATTGTTAACACTTTCATTACTTTTATTTTTGGTGCAAAGTGTCCTCTACAAGGTTCATTATGGCATGCATGCAGAATATCATAGGTCTCATCTTCTCAAACACATCTTCTCATGACCTAGTCTGGGCCTGTGTAGAATAATGTATTGTCAATCCAGAAGTATTGAAAGCTCTTTTCCACCAGCAACTTATTTTCCTTTGGAGAGAAGTGTTCATGCATCTTTTTGGCTACAAGATAATTTTATACATTAGCATACCATGGAGTTTTAATATCAATGCAAAATAGATGCTCATCTGGAAATGTATCATCTATCAATGAAGTATTTGTGTCTGCATGTTGTAACCTAGACAAATAGTCTGCTACTACATTGAATCTTCCTAGTTTATCTATTATTGTGAGATCAAATTCCTGTAACAAAAGTAGCCATCTAGCTAATCTTCATGAAATAGTAGGTTTGTTCATGAGATATTTTATTGCAACATGGTCAGTGTGAAAAAATATAGGATATCTTGTTACATAGTGTCAGAACTTGTTTAGAGCATATACTACTGCTAATAGTTCTTTTTTTGTCACTATGTAGTTTAGCTCTGGGCCATGTAGACTTTTACTAATGTAGTAAATAGCATTTTCAAGGGTTCCAGACTTCTAACCTAAGACAAATCCTAGTTCATAATCAGATGCATATGTATGTATGTCAAATGGAAAAGTCCAATCAGGGCCTTTTAATACTAGTGCTTTTGTAAGAAGGTTCTTAAGCTACAGGAATGACTCTTCACAAGCTGGGGTCCACGTGAATTCAGCCTCTTTTGTAAGCAAAGTGTATAGTGGACTTTCTTTTGACTGAAGTTTTGAATAAAACATCTATAGTATCTAGCATGTCCTAGAAATGATCTAACCTCTTTTTGCTTAGTAGGAGTGGGCAATGTTTGAATTTCCTCTATCTTTACTAGATCCACTTGTATGATGGCTTCTGAAATGAAGTATCCCAAAATGACTCCCTCCTGCATCATCATAAAACACTTATCACTGTGAAGTGACAAGTTATGCTCTTTACACTTGATTAGAACTTGCTCCAAATTCTTCAATGCTTCTTCAAATGTGACTCTGAATGTAGTGAAGTCATCCATATAAATCTCCATGCAATCATGTGAGATGTCAGCGAAAATAATGATCATGGCCCTTTGAAAGGTTGTAGGAGCATTACATAACCTAAATGGTAGAACAAAGTAGGTTTAATTTCCCCAAGGACATGTGAATGTTGTCTTTTCTTGGTCCTTAGGTGTAATACTAATCTGATTATAGCCACTATAGCCATCAAGAAATGATAAGTACTTTTTGTCTGCTAATGTATCTAGTACCTGATCAATGAATGGTAGTGGAAAATGGTCCCTTTTTGTTGCATTATTAATCTCTCTATAATCAACACATATTCTCCACTTACCTCCTTTCTTAGGTACTATCACAAGAGGTGAAACCCACTTACTATTTGAGGTTGGATATATGAAACCAACATTTAGCAGTTTCTACAGTTTGGTCTTAACATTCTCCCTGAGGGTAGGGTTGACCCTTCTCTATGACTAACATAGAGGTAGACTTCCTTCATTGATGTATATTCTATGGGTACATAGTTTTGGACTCAATCCCTTCATGTCCCCATATTCCCAAGCAAAATCATTTTCATGTTTGCATAAGAGTTGTGTTAACAATTTTAATTGTCATTGAGATAATTTATTGTTAACATGAAGGTTATGATTAGGTGAGAGTTGCATAGTAGTGGTTATTTCTAACATGGAGGCTTCTAATACAGGGCTGGTTGATATCTCACAAGGTAATCATTGTTGTATAATTTCAAACTCTATTGGCAAGGCACAATTTTCATAGGTAGTCAATTGCAAAATTGAGCTTTGAGAAATATATCTTGTTGTAACACATTCATTTGTAAGGATACTATGGAGTATATCATTATCCTCTTGTAATTTTAGAAATGATTGTCTATGCAGAATCATCAGCTGAGCAATAGAGTTTATTTCCTCTTCCTCATCTCCCAGGTTTGGCCATATAGGATTGTTTAGATCTACTTGTGGTTGTGATGGAGGATACAGTGCCAATTTCTTAATAGTTTGGCCATCAAAGATGGTCATATTTCCTGATCTAAAACTGATATTAGCATCTGTCGTTGCTAACCAAGGCCTTCCAAGGATTACTAGATAACCGGCAAGGGTTACTTTAGGTGACAAAATCATAAAATCAACAAGGTATTGCCAAGAATCCAGGGTGACTACTATATCTTCAATCATACCATCTAGAGTAACTGTATAACTATCTACAAGTTGTAAGATTATTGGAGTTGTCCTTATTCCCTCTATACTCAACCTATGCATAGTGTCCTTGGTCATGACATTTATAACAACACCTAGGTCTATCAGAGCATTCTTTACTATCTGGCCATTAATTATTATGTCTACAACTAAACTTCCTGGATTAGAGTACTTAGGAACCACAATCTTGTCCAACATTATATCAGCCAATTGACCTATTACATGCACTGTTTGGGGATCCTTTTTCTTCCTTCCAGGTTTCTTAAGACATGCTTCTTTGATGGATTTTCCATAGAGTGGAATATCTTTGATAGCCTAAAATAATGGAATTTGGATGTGCATGTTCTTTAACTGGTCTAGGATATCAAATGGTGCTTCCTCTTGGAGTGTAGGTTTATCCATTTTAATCCTCTAAGGGAATGGAGGTCTGTTTTGACTTTTAGGATCATCCTGGTTGGACATCTTAGTTGGTAGGGCTAGATTTGGCAAGGTAATGTCTGGTTGTTGTGTTGATTCTACCAGAGTATCTGGTACTTTAGTTATAATAGGTGGTTATGGTGTTGGTAGAGTAGTACCAGACCTTAGGTAGATATCAGTGATGTCCAATGCATAAGCAGGGTATTGTTGGGCTTCAGTGTTGTAGACTAATTACTATTGCTTATTATTCAGATTTAGTTGTGGCTAGGTTGGCAATTGTGTTGGTCGTGGAGGATAATTTGTGATTATAGGAGGTGGCATAAGTCCTAGCTATTGTACAGGAGGTGGTAATTGTTGATAGCCAGGATTCTGATTAAACCACTGCCGAGGTCCCCTCCATTGTTTATATGGCTACCAATTTCCTTGTGGTGGTTGCCATTGATTTTGAGGTTGTGACTATGGTCATTGGGTTTGTTGGGAGCTATACCATTGGTTTGGCTAGGTATTTTTCCATGCATTATTCCACATAGGCTGGAAAGACTATGAAGGATATTGGGACTTTTGGGTCTGCCATTGACTATTATAATTATTAAAAGATTGCAGTGGGTCCTTAGGCATGCCTTGTTGTGGAACCCATGGGCAACATTGAGAAACAAATAAAACTTGCTCGTCTTCCCCCTCTCTACCTAAATGCAATTGGAACATGATGGGTCTCCAGATTGGCTACGAGCTTGCATCTACAGTCCTTCTTTTGTTGTCTACAATGTGGGCAGTAATTTTCTAACTTCAACTCAGCTTCTTCATGCTTCTTTTTGGCTTGCATTATATCCAAGTGGGTTGCAACATCATTGATTATGTCCTACTTGAAATATGATAGCAAGTTTGAGATTTCCATCTTTTATATGCTAGAGATACTTCCTTTTGCAAGTGTTGAACAGAATCCTCTAACTTTCTTTACTGCTAATCTTGAATAGTTCAAACAGATTTTATTGAGATCATCCCAAGAAGACTGGGATACATCTCCTCTAGCCATAAGGTACAATGCTTCCAGATAGTTATCATTCACTCCTCTCAAAAAGTCAAGTTTTTGTGAATCCTCTTGCAGTGCATGTTGAGGATTCTTCTTTAAATTGTATAAGAAATGTGAGATGTAGTCTTCCATAGTTTCATCTTCTTTTTGTGACATGCGGAAGATATCATCTCCTCTCAAATCACCTCCTTTGTAGTATTCTTTATATTTTTGCAGAAATAGATCTCTCATCTCATCCCAATCTGTTGTTGCATTTTCTCCTAGCCCCATAAACCATCTTAATGCTAACTCCTTTAATGTAGTTGGAAACAATTTGATTTTATGACTATTTGTGTTATAGTCAAATCTTCGACAAATAATGTTAAACTCAAACAAGAAAGTATCAGGGTCTTCAGTTATCAGGCCATAAAACTTTGGTAACACAGTGGCGGCGATATTTTTAAGATTAGCATTGTTCATAAGGCTAGGGAGTGGAATTGGAAATGTAGGCTAAGCCATTACTGCTGGTATTTGCACTTGAATTTTCTATTGTGGAATGTTTACACTCACTGGTGTACTATTAGCATTTGGTGCACTCAGAGTGGTGTGTGCGAGAAAACTAGCCAAGATTTTAGCAAAAGGCCAAAGGTCAGATGCATCAAATGGGTCCTCTACTAATGAAGTGGATGGAAGAAATTTTGGACTTGCATCAACAAAAGGTAATTCGGTTTCTGTAGATTCTTCATTCAAATTTAGTGGTTCTCTTGGGAGAAATCTGCCATTAACATCTCTTCTTCTTTCTCTTCGATGCATACAAGTGATTTGATGAACTTGTGAAGCAAGTTTAGATTTTACAAACTACTCCTAGAAAATAAGAAACTATCAATAATGACTCAATGCGATTCTTAGCTTGACACCATCCCTGGCAGCGGTGCCAAAAATGAACAGCCTCATAATAGGTAATAATAACTATGTCAAAGCCTTCCCTAGGAATAGTATATTCAAACTAGGTATTATTTTTCTTATCAAAAAGTGCATTTATAATGTCAACCTAGGGACATATACTTGAAATGGGACAGCATAGTTTGTGTACTAAGTTTCACATAGAGTCATCTTTACTTAAACTACTGCAGGAAAGTAAAATGCATTTAAAGAACCAAACTATTGCTGCAAGAAAGGTGAAACACACAACTGAACTAATGAACTAATATAATCAACCATGAATCTAACTTCAACTCATTCTTCCATTATAACACATGAACTATGACTACCTCTGCATATGTTGCAGGAACTAACACAGTTACAATGTTTCAAGAATGAACAATGAACACTACTTTAAATTCTGAAAACATTTAAACTACTCCTCTCTACTCTAATCTACTCCACCTCCCAAGTGGGCCCTCCTTGGTTGGTTTCGACTAATTACTAACACAGAAGATAACTCAAATTATTCCTTCATTTCATATATTCATAAACATGGATTACAATCAGAACATAGACTTGAAGAAAAACTTGCTTCCATATAACAGTAACAATACTATTTTGTCTAACTAGATTTCCATCGAATATCTCCCTATATAGAGAGATTTACATTCAAAACATTCAAATACACTTGACTAATTCATCCATGAAAGAAGAACATGTCAATCAATAATAGAAGATCATAAAGATCGAATAACCATCTTAACATAACATTAATAGTGGAGGAGATCTAGGATTATCGTGCTCCCCTATATTCCCTGAAGTATTCATGTATTCCTTTGATTCTGCTGGTTATTTCATGACTATCTTAATGGATCTCCTGATCATGACCGAAACATCTCCACTCCATTGTTGTAATTGATTTGGTCTTCATCTTCTCCTTCATTCTTGGTAGGTTAGTAGCATATGAATCTACATTCATATATTCGAACTAATCAATTTCATCCAAATGTTAAAACACGCATTAAAATAGCTATATGAACTACTGCATTATGTATATATAATATTGGCACAGTGTGTATACTATTTCCTACCCAAAATTTTAAGGATATAACTATACTTATGGAGTATATACAAGCTTAAAACACTTAAAGGTCGCACAAATGTTCAAGAATGTTTTCAGAATAGAGCATAAAATATTATAAAACATAGACCAACTTTGGTCTCATCAATTAATACAAAAACAAACCCAAATCAACTAGCAAAGGAAACCTTGCTAAGAAATGTTTCCTATACTAATATCATATTTGGAAAGCCATCATAAAAGCATAAATGACTACATAAGAAAGACAAGAGAAACACTATAAATAACATAGCTTCATGATCTAATCTTACTAGCATGAAAGAGAAAGAGAGAAAAGAGAGAGTGACTACCTCGCCTAGTAAGATGCCCACCTTACCATGAATCACCAAGGAGGGAAAGCCCAATAGGTAGCCAAACCTAATAGTTCACCCATAAACTATGCTTTCTAGTTGTAATGCATCTTCTGATGGCTTTTGGAATACCCATAGATCCACATTCTTGTATCTCTATGGAATATAAAATGCATGTCTCTTCAGGATTTAGAAACTTATATGTGTTACCTTCTGAGGATTTAGCATATTTGAAACTGAAAATGTGTGTCTTCTTTAGGATTTAGAAACTTATGTACATTACCTTCCGAGTATTTAGCAAAAATAAAAATAAAAATACATGTCTCTTCAGGATTTAGCAACTTATGTGTGTTACCTTTTGAGGATTTAGCATGTTGTAAAATGTAAACTATAGTTTAAGAAAGACCCTATATATGTCCCCCTCCTTATCATGGCTACCTAATAGATAGGATAAGAAAGAGAAGGAGGATACCTACTTCAAAAAGTAAGGAGATATCTTGTTAACAACAATGTACACTATATTCTTAGTAAAGAGTATTGACCCTTACATCAAAGAGCATAGATAATCATGAAAAATGATATGTCACTTATATAAAAAGGATCCTGAAAGAGAAAGAGATCTTATAAACAAGACCCCCACCATAGAAAAGAAAAGCAAAGAAAATAAAAGCAAAGAGGGATCAAAGATTCAATCATCAAGCCCCCTGTGATCAAGAGGAAGAGGAATCTTGGAACAAAGGAAGCAAACTCTAACCCCAAAGAAAGGGCAAGAGTTTATAATTAACATAATTTTCAAAATAAAGAAGAGGTGATGACCTAGGACAACAACCTCTCACATAAAAGGATATCCATAGACAAAAGATCAGTCAGTATAAGGAAATAGTGTTACAATAAACAAATGCCACTAATCTAAGGAAAGTAGATCCCTAAACGGAGAGAAAGAAGGAAAAACTTGCCCCCCGGGGATGAAAGAAAGGGATATAACAAGATATTCCATAATAAAGAGATATCTTCACAAAACAAATGTCTTTAGAAAAGATATCATGAATACTATAAGAGAGCTATGGATGATTATGAGAAAAGGAAAGATATCATAATCCAAAACCATAGGGATAAAATATAGAAAGAATAACCAATTAAGCTCAAAACAAAATACATGCTAAGAGCATAATGGATCCTATAAAAATGGAAGAAATACCTCTTTCCCCCCATTCAAGAGATAAGAGGAGAAAAGATCTATATTATAGAAGAATGAGGGGTATTCCCCATATGGAAATTATGAAGAAATTGTAAAACCGCATGAGAGAGATATAATTCCTAAAGCAAATCTTTCTCTAACATACATCTTGAAATGCACACAATCAGTAAGTAAATGTGTATTACTATAGTGAAAAGGACATTTGTACTTGGAGAGAGCATCTTTCGGCATAGGTTTAAAGATTTATTTCTTAGAATTAATTAACTGAACATACACCTTCTTAGCCATATCTTGAGGGGTATCAGGGTAATCTAAGGAAGGTGTTGGAAGAAGAACATGAAGAGGAGGATGAAGATCAGAATCAACCACCTTAAATTGAGATAGCAGAAATCCAATGCCATGCATATCTTGTTCAGGGGATAGATGAACCAGATATTTAATACCTTGTTCATTAGCACCAAGCCCTAAACCCTTATAACCTTGTTTATCCATCATATTGTATCTTGTAGTGTACATATCTTGTAAAGCTTCTACATGAGGTGATTGTTTACAATGATCATGAGAAAATGTTGTGTAAGGTGGAATGATAGGTTTAGAAGAAGTTTGTTTTCTCTTCCCTTTAATATCATCATGGATCAAATAAGAAGGGGAAGGTAAATCAAAGAATTCTTGCACATCTACATCATGAACCATAGTTTGAGCCCCATCATAAGTGTGGGAAGAACTAGGAATAGTAGATGGAGAAATGGGAATAGGAATATTAGGAATTGGATTAGGAAGGATATAATTAGGATTAGGAAGATTAGGAACTAGATTAGGAAGGATAGGATTAGGATTAGGAAGATTAGGAAATGGTGTATCATCTACCAAATTTTTCACATAATCCAAAAGAGTAATAAGTCTGCCACACAAATGTTTAATAAAAGTTTTGAAAGTAGAAAGGCTAGTATTAGTCAATCTCATAATAGCATAAGCAAGCGAAACATGAAGAGTGAAAAACATAATGAAATGGATGATACTTTCATAAACATCATAATTAATATAAAGAGATGCTAAGAGGAGAATAATGAGGAAAATAACCACACACCAAATCATCTTAAGGATCTTCATAGTGAATGAAATGCAAGAAATGTTTTTGTATTTTGACGAGTATGTATATTTTTTTTTGTTTTTGTATTTTAAATTACAAGAGCATAAAAGAAAACTAATCTAAGCTAGTCTTAAGGAAAAGAGGCAAAGCATCCAACACCAAAAAGAAAGAATTGTCTATCACGGGTTCACCAAAATGTAAGATATATGTGTGTGTGTGTTTTTAATGCATTTGTGGGTGGGGTGTGTTGAAAATGTTGTAGATATATATTACCTCCTAATCCAAGACAAGGAGATCCCAATTGATTAACCAAAAGGAGACAATCAATGCAAAAAGGAATCAACTGGTTATGGATAAAGAGGGAAAGGGGGTCTAATTTCTTAATTATAAAGTAAAACAATAAATCAAAAAGATTAGGATAAAATGAAACACTTATCTTGAAATGTAGCAGATCTGGAAATTGTTGTTTTCTGGTGTTTGTACTAAGTTTCTGGAAATTCTACAACTTTCCCTGGCTTGGAAACACAGAGACAAAGAAAACCCAAAAATCTTTTTCTTTTCTGAGCTAGGTCAACCTTGACCCAAATACAGGGGTGCAATTGTGCCCCTTTATGTCAACCTTGACTTGCACAGTTCTGATGGAGAATCTGTTTGCAGATCCCAAAAAAATTTTGAAAAGGGTATCTGAATCTACTCTGTAATTCATTGTATCATACTTGTTCCTGCAAGAAAAATGGTTTTTTTTGTTAGGGGAGGGGTTTGCCTTTGTCAAACCCTGATTTAGGAATTAACCTTAAAATCAAAACTGAAATGGAGAATGCTAGCAAGTAGTAGAAGAAGATCTAACAATGAAGCTATGATATTCAATAGATATGCAATTGTATTTGAAATTTAAACATGTTAATATGAAAGCTTAGACTCAACATTAAAAAACATAAATATAAATCAAAACCTCCATGATTATATGCTTGGAATCCAACTTGAAGGAAGAATGAATAAATCTTGAGAAGAAGACTTGAAAACCTTGATTGAACACTTGGAAGCTTGAAAGTAGATGATAGATTATGCATAGAATGCTCCTCCTTCCTCTTTTCTTTTTCCTCTCTTTTCTTCTCCCTCCTTTTTTCTTCTTTCTTTCTCCCCCTAAAATGAGAGAATGATTCCTTATATACTAGTCTAGGACACCAACTTCTAGAGAGGCTGACATATGAGAAATAAATTCCCATTAGGCTCATACCCTTAGAAGTGGCCCTATATTAAATGTCTTTTAAGAGTCACCACTTCAAAGCCCAAAGTAGCCAATCCATAAGCGGGAAAAAAGGACTTTTGAGTCTCCCCCACATCTGGCACACTTTCCAATAAAAAAGGGGGACCTGGGTCAAGGTCGAGGTTGACTCTGGCCTAGGTCAAGGTTGAGGTCAGCCTTGACCCAGGGGTTTAAGACCCCTGGAAAATATGCCAAGTGGGAAAAGCAATGCCCAGAGAGGCCCAATCAGGGTCCTAAACATGCAAAAAGATGGAAAAGGGGAATAAATTAGAGGACAACATGATAATGGCCCAAAAGACCCCCTAAGGAGGGCTAAATAGTCTTAATATGGAAGTGCTTCCATTTTAAGATGATACAATTCTTATTTGAGGTTGGCGGAGTGGTAAAATGCCTTCATTGATGTAAATTATGTGTGTACAGAGTTTTGGGCTCAATAATTTCATATCTCCATAGTCCCATGCAAACGCTTTTTCATGTTTACATAGGAGTTGAGTTAACAATATTATTTTTTGTGGTGGCATTTATTGTTAACATGAAGGTTGTTACTAGGTGAGAGCTCCATATTTATTTCCAGTTCCAGCATTGATACTTCAGGTATAGGATTTGTGTATATCCCATAGGGTAGTAATTGATGGATAATATCAAGTTCCACAGGTAGAACATAGTCCTCATAGGTAGACAACTGCAGAACAAAGATTTTAGAGATATCTTTTACTGTGACACAATCATTGGTAAGGATTCTTTGAATCACATCATCTTCTTCTTGAAGTTTCAAGATGAATTTCTTGTGTAACATCATCTGCTAGACAACAGAGTTTATCTCTTCTACCTTATCTCCCAAATTTGGCCAAATAGGAGTACTTAGATCTAGTTGAGGTTGGGCTAGAGGATATAATTGGTAGGGAGGTTGGGAGGACTAATAACCAGCCCTTTCTTAGGTTCACCTAGTGACCCTTAGGTGTTCTCAACTAAAACCAACTGACCTTTAGGACCCCTCTATAGGTTCAATCCCCTGATCTACTTATCCAATCCAACTACCAAGTGACATCTACCAAGACAAAACAAGATTCTTGGTACTTCCTTCCTTCATGCTCATGCTGACCCTCAATGCTCTTGTAAGGGTTCACCACCTCCAAACTATCTTAGACTCTTTCAAAGGTGAGGAGGTGTTATAATATGTTATATTTGGTTTAAATTGATTTCTTGGAGGTCATACTTCCCCATTCTATCTTACGGATCTCATAGTTTCTTCCCAAACTAGGGCTACAAGGAAGAGCCCCAATTAGGCCTCCTATTCTGAGAAAATAGGAATTTTCTCCTATTCTGAGAAAATAGGAATTTTCTCCTATTTTCTTCCAAATAACCCTACAAGTTGATAATGGATTCTTGGATCAATTCCCAACCTCTCAAAGATTGTTGAGGTTTTAGGGTTTCATCTAGCCGTACAACCCCTTAACCAAAAATAAGTACTTTTGGAAGAGTTTTAGGCTTTTGTTGACTGCATGGATTCTCTTCAAGATTTTGGTGACCAATTGGATTGGTGGAATCTTCTCTCTTCATTAATTTCTTGTCAAATGTCCTATCTATGACCTCCAATCACTGTTTAGCAATTTCACACACACCTTTGCAAGTTACACTCTTCTTAGCTAAGTCCTTCCTATCCGGGCTCACCATAGGCTCGCCTAGGGCACGAATCCATAAATGCTTGAAATGATTTCCAGGTCCCATGATTCTATACATATTACATACATGGATTCTACTCACTATCCCCACAAGTCTGTATAGAATGAGCAATGGGATAGTGAGTTAGATCCCCATTTCCAATACCCTCCTGGTTTGAACCAGTGAACAAGGGTAAACAAAAGAATTAAGAAAGAACAATGCAATGATAAAGAAACACTAAATTAGTTGAACACACTAAAAATAAAAACACTACCCTATACTCTCCATTAATTACAGTCCATATTTCAACTCAAAACATAGATCTTGTATTCACTGTTTACCAAGTTAACACAAACTTTAACACACTATGCACACTTTCAGAATAAAATCTTTGTACATCAGAGTGTCCAACCTCAATATTTGGTCCATGATTGACTTAAATAGTTTGAGGATGGTCTTAGGTTGGCTCTAGGGTACTCCTAAGAATATTTGGGGCCTTTAGACAACTTTGGTCAGAGAAACTTTTAAAAGTTGCAAAAGTTGCTAAGCAACTTTTACAACAATTTTGACAACTTTCCAAAACTTGCACACCATAGACCATGATGATGTCCTATGGGGTTCTAAACTCTTAATTAGACTCAAATATGAGTTCTCACATCAGATTGATAATCTATAACTAATTGAATAACTTGATGAACTGAATGGACAAGTGAAAGACAGTGATTAGAGATCACTGAGCTACTAAAGTGATGTAAGGAAATAAATCAGTCTATATGTATTGTAATTGATTTCAACTAGTCTTGACTATACTTATCATGATGGTTAAAAACATATGAAGAAGTAAAATGGTAAAGTAATGAGATATCTACATGAAGATGAGATGCATATGGAGATATGGCTAAGGTATGCATTGGGTAACTTATTGATGAGTCTATGGCATCATTTTGTTGACTTGATTGTATTACATGAATTTGTTATGTATTGAAGATCAGAATTGAACAAGTTAATGTGGTCGTTAATTCAATATTTTTGTATACATTGAGCCAGTACAGTGTATACTGAGTATTAGTAATAACCGAGTTAGTATTCATAGACACATTCTGTATTAACCAAGTGAAAGAAATAATTAAATTTTATAACAACCGACTGAATTGATGAGCTGGAAAATTGTGTATGATTCTGAGGTAAAAGATAAAGTTTGTTATAGGAATCTAACGGCTGAAAAAATTCAAGATTGATCGAATGGAGAAGGATGAAATGTGTTAGAGACACATCTGCCAAGGAAGCTTGAAGTATAAAAATGAACGATGGAGATTAAGAGGTAAAATCTAATGGATGAGAAGAAAATGGTTTATGACGTCTATTTAAAGAGACATGAGATTCATTATTAAATTTGGAATAATTGATTCTATAGGAGAAATCATGTGAAAGGGCTATTTTCATGCACTACTGATCAAACTAGTTACAGACAAAACTGAGCAGAACCACAAACATTACCGAGTGCTAAACTATTATTCACCAAGTTGAATATGTTAAAGGATATGAAGGATTGAAGTGATTATTGATCAAAGGAGGTATTTTGAGCTTAGCATAGATCTAAAAATCTGCAAATATTAGTTGTATTTGAATCAGATCACTACTGTATTAGTTTAACCATTGTTACAACTAAATCTCCTAACTGAGTGGACTTAACAGTCTTATTTGTATTTCAAAATGACATTCAAGTAATGTTGATGGTTTTCTTGTTGACCCCATAGTGAATTTTGGTCAAGAGTTAACTGTTAGTGATAAATCCTCTAACCAAGTCACACCTCACAGTGTGCATTGTAACCTTTAACAAGGTTGGCTCCTAACTGAGCTCACTTTAAAAGAGTGAAATATTTTGGGTTATCGGTCCCAGGTGGTTTTTCCCTTAGTAGGCTTTCCACGTTAAAATCCTTGTCTTATGTGTATTTGATGTGATTAGATTGTTATTTTACTTTACACATTTAATATCTGGATTAATCGGTAAACATAGTATTGAATTTACTGGTATTCGGTAAATGAACAGAAAGTTATTATAGCTATCTTACCAAGTTGATTTTTTTTTTTTTTAAAGTTTGATCATATACATCTGAGAGATTAGGACTATAGGGTAACTATAATTAACTGATTCACCCCCCCCCCCCCCTCAGTTATCTAAAAAAACTCAAATATGAGTTGTCACATACCCTAAGCCCCGTGACATCACAATGACATCATCTAACCATACTTAACCAAGAGAGAGAATTTCACACATTAGTCTCAAGACCTAAGACATATGACCTTAATAGACCCCTAATCCCTATTGAATCTCACACATTGGTCAACATGACCTTAGGAAAAATAAAAGCTTTCCAAAGATGGCTACACACAAAGAAAAGGATGGACTGGTTGAGCCAACCCTTGGGTTCTCCTGCACCAATAATGCTAACTTCTTAATTACTTGGCCATATGAAATTTTCATGTTACTTGAATGGAAACTGATATTAGCATCATTTGTGGCTAACCAAGGTTGTCCAAGGATGAATGGGTAACCAACAACAGTTACCTTGGGTGATAATATCATAAAGTCAGCAGGATATTCCCAGGAGTGCAATGTAACTACTATATCTTCTATTATGCCATCTAGAGTGATAGTGGAACTATCTACAGGTTGTAATACTATTGGAGAGGTCCTCAATCCCTCTATACTTAGTCTATGCATAGTATCCTTAGTCATAACATTAATAGCAACACCCAAGTCTATTAAAGCATTTTTCATAGATTGGCCATTAATTATAATATCAACAACTAGACTACCAGGGTAAGAACACTTTGGAATGACTATCTTTACCAACATAATATTTGCAAGTTGACCAATAACATGCATTGTTTGGGGGTCCTTTTTCTTTCATCCAAGCTTCTTGAGGCAGGTTTCTTTAATGACTTTCCCATAGATAGGAACATCTTTCATAGCTTGAAAGAGTGGAATTTGAATATGCACATTTTTCAACTGATCAAAAATATCAAATGGTGTTTCATCCTAGGGTACAAATTTATTAGCTCTAAGCCTTTGAGGAAAAGGAGGATTAACTATGGTATGAACATCAGCGTGACTTGGTGTATTATTTGGTGGGACAGTATTTGGAAAAGTAGACTAATGGAAGTGGTGTTGATGCTACAGTAAGGTCTGGAACTTCTCTAATAATAGGAGGTTCTGGTACAGGTAAAGTAGTGCCAAATCTTAAGTGTATATCAATTATTTCTAATGCATAGGTAGGGTACTATTGAGCATCAATAGCATACACTAGTTGTTTTTGTTGTTTCTTGTTGTTAGGGTTGGGTTGTGGCTGAATAGGTAATTGTGTTGGCCTTGGCAGAGGACTTGTGGCTATAGGAGGTGGCATAAGCACCGGTTGAGACACTAGAGGTGGTAATGATTGACAACCAAGATTTTGAATAGGTCATTATTGGGGTCATTTCCACTGGTTATGTGGTTTCCAATTCCCTTGTAGAGGCTACCATTGGTTTTGAGGTTGTGGCCATTGGGTTTGTTGTGAATTATACCACTGGTTCTGCTGAGTATTAGGCCAGGCACTATTCCAAGTAGGTTGGGGATACTGAGAAGGGTATTGAAGATTCTAGTTTTTCTATTGGTTATTATAAGGATTAAAATATTGCAAGGGATCTTGAGGCATACCTTGTCTCAGGGCCCATGGAAGACATTGAGAAAAAAATAATACTTTCTCATCCTCTCCTTCTATTTGCCTAAACTTAGTAGGAAGGTGTTGGGTTTCTGAATTCACCACTAGCTTGCACCAACAATCCTTATTTTGCTATTGGCAGTGAGGGTAGTATTCAGCTAGCTTTGCCTCAACATCTTCATGCTTATTTTTGGCTTGCATTGTGTCCAAGTGTGTATAAATATCATTGATAATATCTTTCTTGAAATCTAACATTAGGTTGGAAATTTCCACCTTAGAGATACCAGAGCCATTCCCTTTAGCAAGTGTGGGTTGGAATCATATGCCTTTCTTCACTACTGATCTTGAATAATTAAGACATATTTTCTTAACATCATCCCAGGAAGATTGAGAAATGTCTCCTCCAGCCATAAGATCTAGTGCTTCAAGATAGTTGTCATTTACTCCCCTCAAGAAAATGAGTTTTTGTGATTCTTCCTACAGTGTATGTTGATGATTCTTTTGTAGACTGTACATAAAGCATTAAATGTAATCTTCCAGAGTTTTATCTTCTTCTTGTGACATGAAAGATGCCATCCCCTTCCAAGTCACATCCTTTAAAATACTCTTTATACTTTTACAAAATAGAATCTGCATCCCATTCTAATCGGTTGCTTCATTAGCCCCTAATCCCATAAACCATCTTAAAGATGACTCCTTTAACATTGTTGGAAACAAATTGAGTTTGTGATTATCAGTGTTGTAGTCAAAACTTTGAAAAATAATGTCAAACTCAAATACAAAAGTGTCAAGATCTTCAGTGATTAGGCCATAGAACTTTGGAAGTGCCGCAGTGGACATGTTCTTGAGATTAGCATTATTTATAAAGCTAGGAAGAGGGAACAGAAATCTAGGTTGTGCCATCATTGCAGGTACTTGGGAGTGAATTTGTGGTTGGGAAGTGACAATGGCCAAAGGATTATTATCAATAGGTATTCTTGTGGTGGAACTATCAAGAAAACTGGCCAAAATTTTAGCAAAGGGTCAAAGATTAGATGGATCAAAAGGGTCTTCTATAGATGAGAACGCTGAAGGAAATTCAGGACTTGCATCAACAAAAGGTGATTCAACTTCTTCAAATCCTTCATTCATATTCATGGGTTCTCTTGGAAGGAGTCTGTCATAGACATCTTGTCTTCTTCCTCTTCGATGCATGCAGGTAATTTGACAATCTTATGAAGCAAGTTCAAGGCTACAACTATTATCTATAAAATATGAAACTATCTAAAATGACTCAATAAGGTTATCAACTTGACACCATCCCTGACAACGACGCCAAAAATGAACAACCCAGTAATAGTTAATAATAATCATGCCAAAGCTTCTCCTAGGATTAGTATATTCAAACTAAGTATCATTTTCCCTATTATGAAGTGCATTTAAATTTTCAACCCAAGGACGTATACTTGAAATGGGACAACATGGTTTGTGCACTAAGTTTCTCATGGAGTCATTTTTCTTAAGATACAGGAACGAAAATACATGAAAGAAACTTACACTACTACTAAAGGAAAGTAAACACACACAACTACTTAATGGAAATGATGTTGAAAACTATAAGTTCAACCTTAACCTATTCTATCAACCCAAAGAATTCACTATGATTATCTTTGCAAGTGTTGCAGGAATATACACAGTGTATAGTGCTACAAGAAAGAACATTAAATTCTTATTGAAATGTTGTAAATGCTTAAACTAATTACTCTAATCTACTCTAATACACCTCCCAAATGGTCCCCCTTGGTTGGCTTCTACTAGCTATCAGCACAAAATATAACTAAAAATCACTCCTTCATTGTATTTCCAGAAAAAATGATTACATTGTCATAAAACAACACACAAAACTAGAAAGAGTAACTTTGCTTCAAACTATAATAACAATACAACCATCTGACTAACTTGATCTCTAACAATCATATCCCTTTATATAGAGGATTTATACTTATTTGAACATAAAGATAAGGTCTGAATAATGTGTGCCATAAAGAAAGGAGAATGAAACAGTCCACGACATAATATCATAAAGACTACATAACTGCTTCAGCAAAATATTGACCACGAAGGAAATATAGCATAAGCGTGTTCCTATATTTACTGAAACAATCATTCCTTCAATTCATCAGGCATGTTCCACGGTATCATAATGGTTCTCCTCATCACGACTGAATCTTCTTCTCTTCTTCATCAATATTTTCCGATCCACTCTCCAATCGCTCCTCTTTCCTTGGTAGATTAGTAGCACATGCATATATATTCAAGTATTCAACCATTCAACTTAATCCAAATATTAGGACATACATTCAAACAATTATATAAAATACTGCAGCATATGTATAATATTTAGTAAGGTATGTCAACTACTATCTACCCATAGGTTTTGTGGATTTGACTACACTTATATCATGTACATAAGTTCAAGTACTAAAAATACATAGCAAGTGTTTTGGAAATATCTATAACAAAGCATAAAACTACTATAAAACAAAGACAAATTATTGCCTTATCACAAGCTATAATTGCAATTCCTCCCCCAACAACTTTGAATAATTTGAGAAGTTTACAAGGCAAGTTACAAGAAGTGAGAAGGTTTATATCACAACTGGAAGAAAAGTGCCACCCATTCCAACACCTATTGCATAAAGACATAAAGTTCAAATTGACGTAGAATTGTCAAGAGGTCTTCCAAATACTAAAAGACTAATTATTATCAACACCTATCCTAGTGGCACCAATTCCAGACTAGCCCTTACTATTGTATATATCAATAATAGAACACTCATTGGGGGCACTACTAACACATAACAACTCAAAAGGGAAAGAAAGGGCCATATACTATATTATTCAAATTCCTATGGCTTATGAACTGTATTACACCAATATTGAAAGGGCATGTTTGGCTGTATTTTTTTCTTCACAAAAAATTAGACACTACATATTGAGCCACAAGATGATCCTCATTGCCAAGATCGATCCATTGAAATATCTACAAAGAAAAGAAACACTGACAAGGCACCTAACCAAATGGGTCCTGATACTAAGTGAGTTCCACATAGAATATGTTGATAGAAAATAAATCAAAGGCCAAGAAATTTTAGACCAAGTCATAGATGCACCTCTACATTCTACTCATCTGATGTTGATATAATTCCCTGATGAAGGGATACTTTCTATAGAAGAGCCAAAACAATGGAAGTTATATTTTGATGGCTCTCATACACAAAAAGGATCAGGAGTCGGCATAGTCTTCATAACTCCTCAAGGAGAATCTATTCCTAGATCTTATAGGCTAAGGTTTGATTACACCAACATCATGGTTGAATATGAAGCATTGCTCAGTGTGCTAAAAATAGCTATCCAATGAAATATCCAACAACTACAAGTCTATGAGGATTCTCAATCAATCAGGTCAATGATAGCTACAACACAAAAGATGATAAATTGATTCCATATAAGGCTATGGTAGAAGACCTCAAGGTACACTTTGAGAAGATAACATTTGAGAAAATCCCTAGGATAAGAAATAGGGTAGAAAATGCTATTGATACAATAAGATCTATGTTGGACATGTCGCTTGAGGTGACACAATGTGAGTTCATGGTTGAACAACTTATGCTCCTTTCTTTTGAAGTCCCAAAGTCTTAGGTTGTGTGTGAAATTTTTAGTCCCAATTCCCCTTGGTACCAAGAAGTTTACAACTATATCACTAGCCAAATCATCCCTCTAGAACTATCCTACAACCAAAATAAGACCTTAATAAGGCAAGCCTCTTGTTACATTATCATTTCCAATACACTCTACAAATGAAGTCTGGATGGTACATTCTTACAATGTCTCAACTTAGAAGAATCATAATTAGCAATATTAGAAGTACACAAGGGAATTTGTGGTTCCTACTCTAGTGGCTTGACCTTAGCAAATAAATCTCTCATAATTGGGTATTATTGGCCCACTATGGAAAAAGATACCTTCTCATTTTTTCAAAAATGAAAATAGTGTCAGATTCACAGGAACCTCATTCATGCACTAGCTCAGGAGTTACAACCACTTACTTCACTATACATCCTTTCTCATAGTGGGGGAATTGACCTCGTTGGAAAGATCCACCCATTATCCTCCAATGATTATAAGTACATAATAATAACCACTGATTATTTTATGAAGTGGGCCAAAGCAATTCTGATGACCTATACTACCGGTAAATAATTTTCCAAGTTCCTCTTAAAATATATCATAAGATGATAGGGAGTTCCACAAACTATTATCACTGATCATGTTCCCCCTTCAAGAATAAACAAATGAAAGAGTTTTGTGCCAAATTCCACATCCATCAAAGTTATTCTTCATGCTAATTCCTCCAAGGTAACAACCAGGCTAAGGATATGAATAAAATAATCATAAAAATCTTGAAAAAGATGGTCAATGAAGTTGGTCAAGATTGGAACCTCTAGCTCAACCCTGTCTTATGGGCACATTGCAATAGTTTTTGTACCCCCACCGAATCCACTCCATATTCACTATTTTATGGTACCAAATCTATCTTGCCAGTATAGTTCAAGCTCCCATCACTGTGAGTATCCCTTCAGCACATCATTTTAGATGAGGAATATTGAGTATCACGGCTACAAGAGCTAGAGTTGCTAGATGAAAAAAGATAAAGTGCACTAAAAAACTTGCAAGCTAATCAACACCGTCTCAGGAGAAGTTTCGATAAGAAGGTTATACCATGGTCTTTTGAAGTGGGTGACTTTGTTCTAATGGAAAATTATAAAAATTAAGTTGAACGAGAAACATCAAGAAAGTTTGAAGCAAGTTGATTGGGTCTCTACATCATCATGATAGTATATGGGTCAAGAATATCAAATATCCACATAAGAGGGAGAGCCTCTACAATAATCCATCAATAATTTTCATGTGCGCAAGTCCTATACATAGCTCACGGGGTAGTCCCAAATTCAAAAAGTCAAAAATTAGAAAAATTAAAAAAAGTAAAGATCGTACCCCACCATCTATCATGTCTCCAACCTAATATCATATGTCATTTCACAACATTTCCCGCAATAAAATCAATTGTCATCACCATCATGGCTTGAAATTTTTTAGTTATTTTTGTCTTAGCACATTTTGTCACATTTCATACTAAGTCAATCCATCATGATCATTCCATAATAAGTTTCACATTTTGTCCTGATTGGGGGCACCCCAATATCGTGATTCATCAATTCCTAAAAAAATACTGTAAACATTACAAAAACTTCTAATAAAAATTCCTTAAAATTGAAAAAGAGTGCTTGAAAACAACAAAAATACACAAAACCATCGTATAAAACTACAAAAACATAGAAAAAGACCTTCAAAAAATTCCAAAACATCAAAAAAACATTCATCATAGGGCGACCATATTTGGGGTGTCTATGATAAGGGCCTTTACTTTTGTGTACGCAACACATACCTTGACTCCAAACATACAAACCCTATGGTGGAACAAAAAACATTTGCAAAAGGATCCAAAAAATTATCCAAGACAACCAAACAAATTAAAAAATCAACAAAAATCCTACAAAAAATTCTCCTTTGTACATAAACCAATTATTTGCATTTCAAAAATAGGCATTGAATGATGACATATAACACATATGAGCTTTAGCATAACGAAGTCAAAATAGTCAAAAATAGTCAACATGTCCTCAACTACACTGCCTAAACTATCTTATTTATCAACTAGTCTCATAGAAAAGCATTTTGTGAAAAATCATGTTATCTTAGACAAAGGAAGGAACACTCGAAATCAAATAGTGCAGTCTTAGACGGGATACCTTTTTCCTTGGAATCAAGTAGTATCAACAAAATGTCAAAATTCAATGTCCAAACTACTATAAAAATATAGACATAATTAGTACAACTACAACTTGTTGAGTCAAGTTAGTCTTATTATGTCTTGATTTTCGTAAGTCATGTTCTTACGCATCTCTAGGATGTCCACAAGTGATTTAGAGATGCCATGTTGGTTCATGACTTATTTTTCTTTGTTTTTTGTTTGTGGAATGTTTGTTGTGAAGTCTTAAAAGAGCAATTTGGGTGTCTATGATAAGAGTCTTCACATCCATATACAATGTCCAATTGCAAAATTGTTATGGATACTTCAGTTGTGATATGTCACACATACGTTGACTCTAAATTCTTGACCTAGATGAATTAGCTCACATTCCTTGTCTGTTTAGCATGCCTATTTTCAATGCAAGAGAATAATTGTACCTAGATCTTTCATATCTTGGTAAGATGGTATCCATTTTTTCTATAATAAAGTGGCTCAATGATGATAAATAAATATCTCAATTCAGTTGGAAATCAAAATAATGGCTATTAAAATATTAAGCTCTCTACTTACTACAATCTAAGGGTTTCAATCAAGGATTCATTCTTAATTCTTTCATCCCCTAACTATCATATTTTAAAGTTTCTTTACTAACAATTATCTCAATCAATTCCAACATTCTATCAGTTAGTCACTCAATCTATCTATCAAAATGGTCAAATCAATTTTCAAATCAGTCAAATCAATTAGTCAATCATTCCATCATCATTTGTCTTACACATGATATATCTTTCCTGAAAACATACATTCTCATTTGTGTTAAACATGATATGTCTTTCTTGAAACCAAACATGATATGTCTTTCTTGAAACCGCTCATAATAATTTTTCTTATACAGGATGTATCTTTCTTGGAACCAAATGTTGTCTCTTGTCTTATACAGGGTAGGTCTTCTGTGAAACCAGATGTTGTTGCTAGTCTTATATAGGAAGAGTCCTTCTTGAAACTATAAATGATTCTTATCAACAATATTTACATCCAATGTCGATCAAACAATCATCACATCCTATTGATATTCTTCACTTCTTACTAATTATTCTTTTCTTACATCATTTAATCTAAATCTTCTTTCAATAGATCATACATGTCTTTATGGCACAAATAATCTCTCGAGGGGGCATCATTTACCTCGCTATCACATTATTCTTATTGGGGCATACTCGGGCATAATTTTTATTATTCTTTGAAACAATGTCTAAAAAACATTGTATCAAAGAGGGGCAAAATGTAGACACCTAAAAATGTCCCATGCCTACAAGTGACAATTTCACTAATATTCCTCTTAAATTATTAAATAATCTTTATTATTTAATTAATTGTGTCATTCTACCATATTCTAAAATCTAGGAATAAGATACAAGTTGAGGAACACGAGGAAGATTTTAAAAATGCATTTTTAAGGAAGGAGATAGTAACAAAAAAGAGAAGAAGGATGATAATGTTGGTCAAGGTGTAGCAGTGGACTATGTTGGCCCCTCGACCTCTTCTACAGCTTGATTCAGCAAGCTTTGCCTTAGGGGGACTATATTTAGAGCTTAATTCAGACATGATTCACCTTATTGGTTCCAAGGTCACATGCGAGGATCATATTCATGCATGTGAAAGTATTCAGTTGAAGTATGTATGTTCGCAGGATCAAGATTGATTCACTATATGTTTGCAAGTTTCTTTTAGGTGACTGGATCATTGTTTATAACATATTTTTGGTCACTTGGAAATTGTGCATAATCATGCATGCAAATCTTTAAATAGGGTGGATGTTCTTGTAATGACACCATTAGCTAAGTGTTGATTTGAGTTTTTGAGAGATAAGATCTATGAACTGCTTGAGTGATTGTCACATGATTGTGTGCCCTAGTTATAGAGTTTGATCAGTACAAAGATGGATACTCCACAAGTGTTTGATGTGATAGAGAGGACAAGATACAAGTTCAAGAAGCACTCGTTAAATATTATGGAGGATGATCCTGAGGGAGCCTTCTCACATGTTTTGTATGGAGTTGTTCATGTTGAGGATATATGTGCATACATTCATTAAAAATTTGAGTCTTTGGGAGAAACGCAGCTACTAGTAGATGCTATAAGGTGTATGAATCAAGACCTTACATTTAAGGAGGATTTAAAGAATCTACAGAACCTAAATTTCTTCAGATCTCTACTTTGCATGAGTTTGATGAGCCAGAATGGATCAAAATCATTATGAGTCAGATTCATGATTAGTTTTTCTGGATAGGAGACAAGCCGGTTAAGATTACAAGGGAGATGATTCATGAAGTGACAGGATTGGAGAACGTAGGGTTAATTCATATGCCCTCAAAGAATACAAAGAAAGAAGTCAAAGAATGGACTGGATCAAAGTGGGACAGAAGGGTGATGACCCTTTCATACATTAGGAAAGAAGATGTGAAGATGATTGTTACCGCATTGGGATACAAGCTTCACTACAGCAACAGAATGAATTATGTGTCTGTCAGAGTAATTCATATGGTGTACAAGATAATTGTTTACAAAGTGAATTATAACCTAAGAGAAGTGTTGCAATAGCAATTTTTGGAGAACCTAAGGAGAATTAAGCATGACAAAGGAAATTTGTTCAAATTCGGGTGGTTGATTGTATACCTTTTCTTTCATATCATTTGATATTTTCCTAGTGTTTTCCCTAGTTTGTGGAAGGATGATGAGCCGATTGGAAGTCATTTGAGTAAGTTCTAGAGGATGCAGAACAAGAGTATTGACACTGCTCTTTTTGGATACTTTAAGTAGTTCCAAAGAGAGATGAAGGAAAGAGAGAGAATTTTGAGAAGTATTATTGAGAAATACTAAGACGACATCTATTTTATGGTTGAAATAGATATAGCACGTTTTGAGGTAGTTGAACCTAGAGTTCAATGGTGCACCCCTATGGGATATTAAGTATATGGAAACCTGTTGGAGATTCATGTCAAATTAATGCTCACAGCAAAAATGGATCCAACAAAAGAATGATGGGGAACTTATCTAGAGAAATCTGAAAATATAAGAAGTGAATTAACTCATGTGGGGATGAAGAGGAAGGTAGAGAAGGTGGTAGATGACATCACAGAGAAGGAAGGTAAATCTAAAGAGAATTTGAGTGAAATAAGAAAGAAGGAAGTTGAAGCTAAGGCTGCGATAGAAGATTCTTCATCTGTGAAGGTAGCTGAGCCTATTAACGTTACAGATTCACCTGTTCAAGGTACTAAGGATGTTGCCACTCATCTTCTAGTGGTAGAAGATCTTTGAAGAAGTTGGTGGATTGAAAACAAAGGCAAAAATACATAATGTGTTAGTGAGACCTATAAGTTCCAATCTGAAGTAGGCGAGCATTGGTCCGGGCCCCAAACATAAAAATTCAATTATGACACCAGTCAAGAAGGTCTCCTTAGCAAGGATAGTAACTAATATTGATCTCACATAGGAGTTAGAAGTTGAGAAGGTTGAGGTTGATGTACCTATTGAACCTAATGTTGCTATGGAAGAAACTATTCATAAGAATCAAAGTGAGAAGACACATGTTGAAGCAGAACAACAAGAGAAGCATATTGCTGGGGAGTTGTGGAAACCAGATCTGAAAGTTTTGAACAAAAGAGTACTTGATCAATGTAAGCTTTCACATATTGAAAGATATTATAATAGATTTTCAGATGATGAGAAATTATTGATAAAAGATACAGTTGTGGAATACATGTTGAAGTTAAAAAAGAATTTGATAGAGTTAGATAAATGTATTCCTAAGGAATTATATGAAAGATTAGAATTAAGGAAGAATAGAGCCAAGGAGGAAGATATTATGATAAGGGCTCAGACTATAAGGGATATTTGTATAGTTGTTTCTAATTCTGAGTTAGAAATTATTTTTAAGAAGGCACATAAAGGATTGAGAATTCATACAAGAATTATCAAGTTAATGGCAAAGAGACATGAGGAAATTGCTGAAGAAACTCATAAATTCATTGAGAGTGTGCTCAGGAATGTAGAATTTAGGTCTACTATGGTGCCTCATAAGGTTGTAGAGGAAAGAAAAGAATATACTATGACAATTGAGGGAGATAAAGAGAATGAGAAGTTTATCAGTACTTTAGTTGAGCTAGATTTTCCAATTGGAACTACGGAGGTAGGAGAAGGAACTCTAGGTATCTTTGCAAGGCTATCCAAGATAGAAGATCTTGACGCTATCAAGAGTCCATCTCTTCAGGTAGAGAAAGAAGTTGAAAAGGTTGTAGAGGATCTCAAACAAAAATTAGATGAGAAGGGAGTAGATGTCACAGTAGCACTTGATGTTGAGGTCCCTAGTGAGTAGAGAACTAAGGTTGGTCAAGAGAAAAGATAGAAGAAGAACCTAAAAGGAAAGAGGAGGATGTGTTGCTTACACCCTCTATAAGCACATATACATTGTTGGTAAGTGCCTCAAGTGTGGAAGATATGGATGAATATGATCTATTCAAGCTCTCTCTGATGGCTTTCACCAACGCTAAGGAAAATAATCTTAAGAGGACTGGCAGGAAGAGAAAGGCCATTTCAAGGGTTGTTGGAATAGTGCAGAATTTGTTGCCATTATCTTTTACCTTTCAAGGTAATGATGAAGTAGAGCACTTGGAACAAATGTTGGATGACTTTGATGGTCATTTCAATTCCTTAGAGAAAGCAAACGAATTAAGATTAGAGCATATGTACAAGGATAAGAGGCTTGTAGAGATCTGCACATTGATTGAAAAGGATGCAAAGATCCTTGATAGTCTTATATCAAAATTGAAAGATTTGTTGTGCAGGGAAGAAAAATGTATAGCTGGTGTGTACAACCTTTGGTACATAGCATAAATGTATTGGACTTAATAAAGAAAGAGGAAGATCAAATGGAGAAGATGTCAAAAGAGCTTGAGACTTATAGAGTCTCGGTAACTGATCAAGGTAAGGAGGTCACAAGGGTGCAAAACAAAATTAGTGTTCTGGAAGTGGAAAAGATAGGAGTTATAAAGAGATTTGGGGAGCTTCAAAGTGCCCTTACTCCCAAGTTGGCCCTCCTGGAGACAGAGCTGAAAAGACTTGAAGCAACAAGATCATCTTTTTTAGGACTTGTTCCTTCTTCTGTAGATGCATCATAAATCGTTGCTTATGCTCTATGTGGTTCAATCTCTATTGCAGAACAGTTGAAGAAGAGTTAGATGGTAGACTACCTGAGCCTTTCAAGTAACTTCAAAGATGTTTTGAGCTTAATCTGAGATAAAGGCAGTAAAATTTAATTTGTACAGTAGGAGAAGCTTAGAGAGACATTTAGAGGTTGGATGGCACCCTTTTCCATTAATGTCAAAGGGGGAATTATAAGGTGTGAAAAATGCACAGAGGAGAGTACATATATATGGGGGAATATGTATATGTATAGGAGATATAAGGATGAGTATGTGTAAGGATGACAATTTCAGGACACTTAGTCATTTTTCACTAAGTGTTTCCATCAATGCCAAAGGAGGAGATTGTTAGCAAGTAGGATACTTTTGGTTAGTGATTTGTTGTGGTGGGTTGTGCTAGTTAGAGCTTCTATGTGAGTAAGATGAAAAATGCCTAAGTCCAGTATTCAATTTCAGGATAATTTAGCACTATTTTGTTCGGCGAAGACTGTGTGATGCATATTGGGATATGTGAAGATAGACATATACTAAGTGATGCTTAAGAAGACTATATCCATGATCACAGGTGTTGGAATGATGTATGGAGTGAGATTGATCCTGTGAATAGGTCTTGCCTAAGGACAAAACAAGGGAGCTAAGTAATTATGTATATGTGGATCATTGATTTTATTTGTTAACAAATTAAATTAATGATTATGTTGGTGTGTGGTCCTAATTTACACACATGATGCTCGCAAGGAATTATTTGTTTATTTCGGTAAGTTATTTGACCAACTGATGTTATAGCAAGATTGGGTATATAAAGGAATTTTTTGTAAAGTGGGTATGAATGACGATTGTATGTATGAAAATTTGTTATCTGGTTTGCGAAGATATTTAAGACGTAGTAGAGGCTATCAGTTGGTGATCAAAGAATTCATCATAACATCCAGGCATTGCAGATGTTGTTTATGTTCAATCTATGGTAACACATATTTTCTTATTGTACTGTGAATAGTGAGTCCTATTTCAGTGGGAAATGTTGTAAAGCTCCTAAAAGGGATAATAGACTCCTAACAAGGTCTGACCTTTAACAGGGTATGTACTATATGCATGTAATCGGCTCCTAACAGGGCTAGGACTTTTTACAGGGTTTCTTTCACACTGGTGCATATTTTTGGATTCCATCCCCAGCAGGGTTTTCTCTTGGCCATGGTTTCCACGAGAGCAAATTATGGTGTTATGAGTTCTCTTGTGTTGATCTGTTATGTGATTGCTTTCATTTCAGTTACTACATTACTATATTTGATTGGAATTAAGGTTTACAAGTTAATCAAGATTGAAAGATCCTATGACACTGATTCACCTGGGGCCTCTCAATGTTATCCAATATTAACAAAGGTGAGAAGGGGGTTGAACCAATGCTCTCTAACATCTTTACACGAACATAGGAAACATTAATGCATTGTAAGGAAATATCCTTTCAATTCAATAAGCATGTGTTAGCCCCAAAGCACTATCAAAAGAGATAAGCAACTAAAATTAGATTCTCTAGTAATAAATTAAGTCCACTGAGCATGCAGAAAACTCACTTGAACTTGAAAGGAAATGGCACATGCAAGTGTCAAAAACCCCAATTAATTAGTTCTCCACCAAATCCAATGTATGGGCACTCAAAAGATATCACCCTACAATGAAGAATGTATCGAAAAAATACCAAAAACAATATATCTATCAACTACAAAGTTATGAACATAAATATGATTTTATATTATTTTGAAAAAGTACACCAACACTCAAAAAACTTCAAAACTCTATCAATCTCGAACAACACTTCAAAAGGATACACCACACACCAAAACCATAATACCCACATCAAAACATTATAAATGACATCATCTTCCTCAAACCCAAAATTACCCACAAAGCTAAAATGGTTCATAATCTTGAACCACGAACACCAACCAGCTAGGGTGGGTCTCTCACAACTAAAACCAATAAGACAAAAAGAAGGTTTTTATCTTCAGCCAGAAAAGAACTCCTTGAGCTCATTCTAGAAACATAACATTATCTTCACAATATTCAACATCCCTAGTGAGAGTCTCAATCTCTCTTTTATAATTTTTAATAGCTATTTTAGTAACAAGTGATTTATTTTTTTTACTTTTTCTCTATTTTTTTAGAAATGTGTTTTTCCCTTTTTTACTTTTTTGTTGCTTTTTCACAAAAAAAAATTATTTTTTACTATTTTTCAAAAAAGCATTTTTCAAGATTAGGGAGTGAAAAAAAAATCTCTTCTAAAAACAATATATCTCACCAAGTCCAAATAAAACTCATTGCATTGAACTAAAGAAGGAATTGAGGTCATGGCCAAGTGCTAAAAATAGTACTTATAGTCATACCTATCCAAAGCTTGAAATTGAAGATATTACATGTTGAAGCTAGGAGGGGACCAAAAGCTAAGACTAACTCCCAAAAATAATGGTTACTATAAATAGTAGCTCGTAAAAATAGTAAGTCAGCCAAAACTCCCAATTGATCAATCGGTTCCAAATTGACACTTATAAAAATATTAAGTCCTAGACGACTTGTTAAAATCACACCAGAAAGTGTTGTTCAACTCCATTAATCTGTCTAAACATACCTACAACATTGAAATACAATTGTGATCCTATTGACACCAACACAGAAAGCTAATGTCAGTTGCACAACAAGAGAAACTAGAAATGGGGACATTACATATATACACATTATATGACTGAGTATAAATCGATTTATATATAACATTTATCATTAATATAATTACTCTAATTTATATTAATTCATTGACATAAACAAGTTTATATATATTTATATATGCATGAAGATGTGAATGTAACTAGGAAGTTAAATAGAATATTTTTAATTGAATGTGAACTATATAAATATTTTCTTTCGCCAAATCTAGTTTAACAAACTTCATATATGGACTTCAGATGATAATCATAGTTATAATATTTAAATGTAATCTCTTATGTTGATTGTTATAATTGAACTAGCCACCAAGATATTAGGGTTGGGGAAAATGGTGCAGACATCAATTTATGATAAGAATTAAGCAATCAATGTTATCACATTTATATTTGGGTAGTAAAATTTATGGCATACCTCTAGTAGATTGGCCCAACTTTAATAAATGTAAAATGGTGTTTAAATTGACTCTATGTTAATATCCTTAGGAATGATTATCAGTTAGAGCGTTTAGAGGGTTAATGGATTTGGACCATGTCAAGATGGCACAACCTTGGTCTCTAACTACATCTTGGTGACAACGTTGCACTTGCAACACCCGTCATTGCACATGTATATCTGCCATGTCAAGCACGGTTGATGCAATAGTTAACTTAAAACAAATGCCTAATGATACTTGGGCATGAAAAGTTTCACAATCGATGTTGATGGCCATGAAATAACCATTTGCTAACAATGCACAATTTTGTCTACATGGAGAGTACATTTGTTAGAGTGGAGCTTAAGAGAAGTGTCTCTTACATATTTTAGATTTCTTAATACAAAGACAAAGAAGAACTAGACATACTAAGACTAATGACAATCATCAAGAACCCAATCATCTAGTAATATAATATATGTGATATGGCATCCTAACCTATTGAGATGGAGACCATAACATATTTTGGTTCCCGCAACCATAGGGTGCCTATCACAAGAAAGAGATTGACATTGAATTGGCCCTAAATATTGTTGAGAAATTCAAATCTAGGTGGATGAGCTATTTAGAGAGTAGGAGATGAAAACCAAAGGGAGAAGTGGGAGATCTGTCCCAACATCACAAAGCGAGAAATTATAACTATTTCGAAGATTGTGGTGGGGATCATTGCTAGCAAGTTAACTAGTGATAAGAGATATGACTCTTATCAAGCAATAGGAAGAATTGTAATACCCATACAATTTTCCCTTATGTTTGGGACCCACAATAATTAGGTTTGTTATGCATTAACTTAGGTTCAAATTGGTTGGCATATTTTACATGGAAGTTCACAAAATGTCATTGTCCTCACTTACCACAGTCATCATCCATCCCCAAGATATAGATGCAACTCTATATCTAGACATTTGACACATGGGTTCAAGTTGCAAGTTTGCAATTGACCCAATTCACTTTTACACATGCAAATCTCAATCCTAAACTTTTAACTTTGGAATTTTTTAATTGGAACCATGTTTCCCTCCCTTAATAGGCATTTTTCTAAATAAATTTCAAATTGCATTCTAGTATGCAATATTTAAAGAGTACCTCTAATTCATTTGAATTATTCACTATAGAGATAATTTAGTGCATCAAAATTTGCATCAACATCCTAGAAACATATTTACATGATTGTCTATCACCTTCAATCTTTCTTCATCATTGTTGATTTTGGCCCATTACCCCAAGCTCCATAAATCCATGACCCCAAGCCCAATTTTATACAAAAGTTCAATATTACATTTAATTGTGTACACAACCCTTATAAAAAATGAGTTTGCAATTATATCTTAGTAAACTTATGCTTTCAGTCTTGCATAAAATGAAAAGAATTTGAATCTAGTCTACTCTAAAAAAATAATCAATTAAGTCAATATCAAACTTCTATATATTAGTTAAACAATGATTTTTTTTTTTTTAAGATTGGACTTCCAATTATTCTTCTAACATGTACTAGATCTAAAAGCACTACAAACACTTAACCAATAAATATACGATAACTCTCTACATATATAGCCCCAATAATGATGATGATGCTGGAGTGATGATGATGCTGGAGGGCATAGAAGAATAACTGAAACCAGAAATAATTTATTGGAGTTCAATCTAACAAATTATTAAACATTTCTCTAGGGGTTTAACAGTAACTTAACTAATTATTCAGTCTGACTTTCAGTTATTTGTCTAACATTAGTAGACAAAAATTCACCATCACTATAACTGTGTACACCATAACTATGTACACCTTTTTCATAGGTAAGAAACTTGTCAATATTTTGGATTCAATTATTTTCGAAGATAACCAACATCTTCTCTCCAAAATCCTCTCCATGGCACATTGGATTCGTTACGAAAATTTGATCTAAAACAATCCTTAACATAAATGTAATAATGAGCAATAAACAGAAACACATTCGTTGAAGTTTTGAGAATAGATACATTCAAGATGTAGAACACGCCCATGTTGTTTGTAATAAATTGTAAAGTAGCTCGCAAACTAGGTAAAGTGTTATCTAAACCATACCAAAGCCATAACTGCCTAAAACAAAGAAGGAAAGAGGCAAGATGCCTGCACGCATAGCCATTAAGCATAGCAGATTTTAGCACCAAAATGCAAAGTCGCTAGACACAACCACAACTAACCATGTATACAAACAGTAAAACTTAATAAGATTTTTATATAATCAGACTTACAGAGATTTTTTTGGACAGTTCAAGTTTTCTGGTAAGGAAACATGAATAAAGAAAACATGGAGGTTTACAGATGTGACAGCCGTGGACATCCCAGATAGAGTTCAGACACTCGGATCATCTTTCATATTAAATTGAAAGCCGTTCAAAATTAGAATTTAAACTCTATAGTAGAACAATGAGAGCTTGTCAAACAATTCTGTGGCATTTATTGTCAATTTGTGATAATCACAGCTTGCCAAGAATTGAGATTAAGGGAGTGACCAGTAAGCAACAAGAAGAAACAAGCACCTTGGGCCATTATCCTCTTCCATTCTAATCAGAAAGAATTTCCAAGCAAGTAAACATTGATAATAATCAAGTCAGGAAACATCAACGACATAATTACATTCACAGAAACTCAATTCAGGAATTACTGGCCTGGTTATCAAGGGCAGAAGCAGCAGACTCAACATGCTGAAGCAGGAAACCATATATTTTCCTCTTCAAGCAATCTACGTTTTCTACTAGCTTTATGTCAGGAATATCGTCCTTCTTATGTGCAATCCAATCTAACCAATCATTAACCTTTTTAAGTTGAGACAGCATTGCTGCAATTTGGCTGCTATCTAGCTGCAAGGGACTCTTAGAAGTTGAGGCGACTATATGATCTTCATTTTCTTCACCTACATGAAAACCAGCATCTAGTGCATCCTCTATAAATTTCAAAAACCAGTTCTGTAATTCCAATTGCAGGTATTTTGCTAGATCCATTATTTTATTCACTCCATTCCCTTTGGCCCATTCAATGCCAGTACCCTTTAAAGATGTTTCAAGAACTCTATTTGGGGATTTTACACTATTGGTCTTTCCAGCTATAGCAAGAGTCTGGCGCTTCATTGCATTGGCATTCAAAGGAGAAACTGTTTTGATGTCGACCTTTTCAGATACACTGCACCTTCTTTCATTGTTAGTCTGATGTACATTTGATGATGCAAGCCTACCCTGAAGATTGTTATCAGATGATGCAAGAGGGGATCTTCTGGATGACAAAGATGCATGCATAGAGCCCTGAATTTTGATGTCATCTTGTTTGTTTTGACCATCTGCATTAGAAGCCTCTTTCTTTGGTACGCTATCAAAACTATAACTAAGGTTGCTGAAAAAGGATATTGATGCCAAATCTGTTGCTAATGCAGCACTAATCCATTGAACAGCACTCTTTGCTTTCTCTGTTGAAATATCAAAAGGTTTATCAGTCACTCCATCTGAACTTGGAGAATCTCTAGCTTTGCCTACAGTATCAGTTGCAGCAAGGGCTTCAGCCACAGATATTGACTGTATGACCATCTGATGTATCTCAAAGAACCGATCAATTGAAGGATGGGGATTGTCCGTATTTGCAGAAGAACATAGCGCAGAGAACATACTGCAGAACCAAAAACACATGTCAGCAAACAGCTGTAAATAAAATCTGGAAATTGCGTTTTTTACTCCTCACAGTTGCTTTTGAAGACACATGCAGATTAGAGAAAATATTGGCATTAATATTATATAGCAGACCTATCTGATAAACATCAACTATGCTGGACTAAAAAATGTGAAAGGTAAAGCGGTACAGAAACAATATAGGATATTGCAAATGAAATGAAGCAATAGAGGAGTTCATATAGACACACATCAATAAATACAAATGCTAGGAAATTCAATTAAAGAAAATTCTTGTTACTTATAAGCTCCCACTGACCCTAAATTTCAACAAACAGATTATAGTGAATCCAACATACCTATGGTATCCATTCTCACTATATTACAAAAAGTATTTGGAATATGTCATATATTTGTTAGCGATTCTCTGTACCATACCACAAATATATTCAACCAATGGGCAAGTCAATAAAAAGAGATCAACAATAGTAGCATTCCATTTACGCCACATGCTATAGATATTAGTTGAACCCAAATATCAAAGGTTTACTGTCGGGCAATCTTGCAAAACAATGAATCATACAGCATTTCAAAAATATTGAAGTTCAATGGAAGCAACCATACAATATAATGCATCATTGATCTATCTAAATATCAGTATTCTTTAAAAGCTTTATAAGTATTAGACTGCATTACAATAATCCAAAAATAAAATTCGCTAACATAATAAAACTTTATATGTTTGTGGTGTACTCTAGTTATTAATATCTATGTTTGACGTGTGATATTGTATCCAAAGAAATGGCAAGGCACATCTACAACTTTAAGAGTTGAATCGTAGAGATGACTAGGAATGATGTCCACATAAAGCTAGAATATTCATTGATAAGCCAAGGATGTGACCATAGACCAAAAGCAGTTGAAAATGAGGCAGGCAATCCACCTCTCTTGCTGCAAACCCAACACAAATTCAATGAACACTATAATAATATTTAAATGTTACACATTTAAGGGCTCCTATATGCCTTGATAGAGAAAATAGGGTGATGTCCAGTAGCACCATGCTAGAATAAGCTTGTGAAACGGCAACACTGCATCATTAGAATACAAACAACCAATATAGGTATTTCTAAAATCTATAGAGGAGAGTGGATAGCATCAATAAGCCAAGGATGTAACCAAAGACCAAAAGCAGTACGAAATGAGGCAGGCAATCCACATCTCTTATTGCAAACCCAACACAAATTCTATGAACACTACAATAATATTTTAAAATGTTGCACATTTAAGGACTCCTATACGCCTCGATAGAGTAAATAGGGTGATGTCCAGTAGCACCATACTTGAATAAGCTTGTGAAACACCCACACCACATCACTAGAATACAAACAAGCAATATAGGTATTACTGAAGTCTATAGAGAAGAGTGTATGGCATCAATTTGTGGGCCAAGACTTTAGCCAGCCCAGAATTGAAGAGCCTCAAATCCAAGTCTTACAGTTCAACAACCACTCTTGTCATCTTTTCTTGCTTAACAACCAAATAGTGTAATTCTTCAAGTGAGTGGTTATCAATCAACAAACGGTAAATAAGCGAAGTGGAATTTTAAGTGCATCTTCTGCCCTCTTTAATAGGACATCCTTTGTGATCAAGCTATTATGGATAACATCCAGTCCCACCACAAGAGTTCTATCAAGTCTACATAAGCATCAAGCTCCTTGGCATTACAACCCCTTTCATCTTCAAACTTCATTTGGACAAGCAATTCAAAAATAGGGCTAGCCTTTTTCCAATTAATAACTTCATCAATTTATGTTTTGAAAAAATTGTTGTCTAGGTATGGTCATGCACTTCAACCTCTTGTGTTGGTGTTCAAGTTAAGCTTGTTTGACCTTGAAACTTGACATCTCAACCTGTTGAGATTCAAATATTTAATCAGAAGTGCAATCTCTAAGAGCATTAAGTTCCTCTTTCAATTTGTTAAAGTTTGGTTTCCTTAAGAGTAATTAAAAACTGTCTTCAAAAGATTCACAGTGATTCACTCAAGTAATTTTGCATTTCCTTGATAAAACTAGACTACAATGTACCCACAGAAAGTCACATGCAAACCATTACTTTATCTTCTTTGTCTTTGGTTGCATTGGCTAGTTGCTGTTTAACCCAATAGGCAATGTTGTACCAAATCCTATAAATCCATGTATTAAATTAAAAGCTGAAATGATGTTAATTTATCATTAAAATTTCCTCAAAACTCCATCCTCAAATGATAGCAAAGTTATAAGAGATTACATAAAGTCGTTTGCAAGAGGAAATGTTCTCAGAATCCAATCTTGAACAACATAATATATAGTTACACTCTAAATCAATGGGATAAGATAGCATTAACCACATGTATCACTTATCTCACAAACATCAAACACCAACAAGGTAGACCTATCAATGCTAATGTAACAAGCCTGGAGTGAAAATTTGAATCTTAAAAAAACACATTCAATGTGCAAAGGAAACAAAAGACTATCCTTGAGAAGAGCAAGAATAAGCAAGGTTGGTTTTGATTGATGCTTGCTTCCCTTGGGATATTTTTATATTTCCTGCATTTATTGTGAAAGCTTTTAGGATCTCTTGTGGACATTTATCTTTCTTTATTATGGCACTGAGACCTTTCCCTTTGACAATTAACACTGAAGCAATTGGAACTCAAGCAACTAATGGCATTGTCTACAAAAGAAATCTGATAAAGTTCATCCCAAAAGTGTTCCACAAGGTATGGATTCTAAATTTCCCTTGGATGGTGCTCTTCTAGTTCTAGAATTTGATAGTGCATAAGTGGTTAGAGCAATTCACTCTTATAGGTTATTTTGTAGGAAGGATTATGTCTGAAATCATGCTAAGAAGTTGGGTGAATACCACTTCAATCGCCTATGGAGTTAAACTAAATATTATCCTAAATATAACCAAAATATTTTTTAGAGCAAATGCTAACCATGTAGACCCATGCATCAACATGGCCCTTGTTAAGTTCATAACATACTTTCAGTTTCTCCCTCTTGGAAAGAGGATTTTGTTGTTTTTGACGACTAGGCCCTAAAGCTGCTTGTGTGGGTTGACTTTCCCTATGAGCCTTTGCTTTGCTGGCCATTTCTGGACTATATTGTCTCCTACTTAGGCAGGGTGGCCTATGTTGAAGCAAACAAATTTTATTTGGCCTGGCCACAAAACAAGGTATGCATGGAATTGACCTCTCTCAAGATAAATAGGAGGTATTTTCCACAACAAATCAAATTATGATATCACTATCAAGATTCAACTTGTGTACTTTTTGAGTCAAACTTATTGACCCATGTTTCATGAGTAGTGGTTCACAAGGACCCATCTCTCATGAGAATGAATAGAACACTTAGCACTCATTGTTTCTAGGTGATGCTCACAAAGGTGAAGCATTGGGCCTTCCCAAGAGGTCACCCATCCCAATATGACTCCAACTCAAGCACACTTAACCATGGAGTTTCCCCCAAGGTTAAGCCCACTTAGCTTGCTACCCCTTTTGCAAAACCTTCAACAAGTGTTGTGCCTTATGAACCATTTATTATAGAGCCCCTTTAGCTGATCAATTGATAAGTTTAAGATATTTTCTACAATAAGTCAAATTGTGATATTACTATCAGGTTCAACTATGTAGTTTTTGAGTCAAACTCATTGACCATGTTTCATGAGTAGTGGTAATATACACCATGTGAAACATGTTTTGTTCTTAAAACTTGTTTTAGATATAAATCTTATGTTACCCCGAGTTCCCGAGACAGGGGAATGGATTTCCGAGACATTTTTTTAATATATTGATGAACTATATAACATTGTAACATTCATCATAGCAACATAATAACATTTATAAATCTAAAATTAATTATCATTCATCAAATCATCATAGAATAAGAACATAAGATAGCATCAAATGAATCAAATGAGAGATCAAATTTCAATTTCATACATTCATAGATATAATTCATTGAAACAATGAAAAGTATCATATCATATATCAAGATTCAATTATCATTGCATCAATGTATCATATAATGTCCGAAGACTCAAAGTCTCAAACTTCAAAGTCAAAATGAAAACAAAGTTAGCATGTTGCTACCCCTAATATTTGGACTGAAAATACTAAATATTGCTCAAATTTTCACCAAAGACTTCCAGAATTCACAGATAACTTTGTTCACATTCTAACAGCAACAAGAGCAAATGATTTCGCTCATGTATAACTTTGTTCACTCAGGCCAAACTATATGCAACTTGCAAGGAATACACGATTTGATATTTTATATCATATGCTTCAGATTTGATATTAGTAATAACATATTTTAATATTTAGGGTTGCCTTGATTTTTTGTGACACGCAAGATTAAAAAAAATTGCAAATATTTTACAAAATTAATCTTTGCCTCCTACCACTAGAAATGGCCGTCCATCCCTAGGACGATCAGGGGACAACTTGGTTGCCCTGGGGACAACAGTCAATGGTTTATGAAACCTTCATTGACCGTCCCCAATTTTTTGGGGTGGTTTTTGAAAATTTTGCATCATTAAAGACAACTTGGTTCCAATTGTCCCCCATCCCCAAAACTGTTTCCATTTCCAAAACAAATGCATTTAGGTTGGAAACATTTTTCCAAGTAACACTATATAAAGCCTCTAAACATAAAACCAAAGATTGTCCCTTAGTCACCCACAAACCCAATCTAACCTACAAAAATACATGTGCAATATCTCAAATTAGGAATGAGGGTGGTTGAGCAAAATTTCAATAGCCACAAAGGTGGTTACTATAAGTCCAACAAAAGTTATTAGTCTACCAATGCAAGAAATAACAATGGTGTGGCTTCCAACGCCTAAACTCCTACAACTACACTTAGCCTAATGCAAATGGCAAAGTCAAGTAGGTGCAGGCAACTCAAACAAAAACTTGTCCATCCTCTCGTAAACCTTCAAAGGAGGTTAGTAAGCCCCATTACTCTAGAACTCCACTCTATACAAGTGTTTTATCCATTGCAATCTTAGTGATCCAAACCTCTTCTCAACTAGAGGAAAATAAGTGCTCTCACAACCAAAAAGATGCTCTTGCAACCTCCACAATGGTGAAGAAGGGAAACGTGTTCCTAAAAATGACATATGCAACTTAGACAATTTTCTTCACAAAAATATTGTTGATTTGAGTTTAGTAGTTTTTCAGATTTTCTACTTTCCAAATGTTAGACTCCAAGGGAATGTCCCTAGACCCTCATTTTTCAAGAATTGTTTTTTTAATATTGCTAATCATTTATAAATTATCTCCTCATATGAGCATCAATGTGACAATTATATCAACACTTTTCGAGCAAACACACTGGAAACCACCTTTGGAAGACCAAGAGTCAAAACTTAGAAATCCACTTACTTAGAAACCATATCCACATTAGAAGCCAAGCATAGAATATCAAGAATCAAAAATTAGAATTCCATATTAGATGTTCCACTGGGATTTGAACTTGGGTCTCCACATTGAAAACTCAATGCTTTAACCAATTAAACCCAACCCCTTAGATCATTTTTCAAGAATTATTGATAGCTGCAAACCACAAATACATTCTGCAAGATTTTTAGAAGAGACTCCTTTGGACATTCTTTGTTTTCAAGAGATCAAGGTTGTCACTATGCTCCTTTAGACATTCTTTGTCATCAAAAGATTATTCTTTGATAGCTGCAAACAATTGAAGTTTGAAACCTCCAAAGGGCTCTTTTACCAAAAGGGATAATTGATTTTCAGCAAAATTGATTTTCCTTGAATAAGATACCTTTGTTAGCAATATGAGTTATTGTTGTCAATGATGTCAACATGATGTGTTGTCATTGGTGTCAACCCAATGTAACTAGTTAGCTACCTAATGTGTTGTGATTCATAGAAGTCCGAAAGTGAATGTTTAGATGTTGTGATGATCTCTAGTGATGATTTTGAGTGAGTTTGTGACATTTTTGGAAGGTGACAATATTGGAAACCTGAATATGCAAGAAAGAGTATTTGAAGTCTATATGGGAAAATGCTTTGCATTCCTCCACAGTTGAAGATAATGGCTTGCAATTCTAGATATAATACCTATGTTTAGTGGATGTTGTACTACCAAGTTTTTAGGTCCTCGACAATTCAAATGTTGAAGGTGTGAGTTGCAATTTGCTAACAATGAGGTTGTCTGTTAGGACTGGTGTGAAGAATGCTCTGCAATGTTGTTCCTAGTTGTGTGCTTTGGAGGACATCTTCAATATGGTTGTGTAGTGTTCCAACTAAGAATTCAAGTGTTGGTTTGCTCTACAAGAGAAGTTATGTTGTCATGTCTTGGGATTGTTGTTTGTGATGGACTATGGCCGACTCTGTTGGTTCTATCGATTGGATCATAGCCTTTTGGTCCAAATATGCTTTGGAGGTTGTGTTAAGAGGTTGTTATAGATCTTGTCGTGGCATTTGAGGATGCACATTAAGTTATTCGCATTGGAGAAGGTTTTTGGGTCAATCAGTTAACACGCTTCATTTTTTATCTACATGTTACATTTGATGTTGACTTTGGAGCATGTGTTGTTGTGGTTTGTTAGAATTGACTTAGGAAGATGTGTTGTCATATATTTGGGTCCTCTTTAGCTCCAAAATTGGACTACATCTACCGCAATTGCTTATGGTGGCTGACTTTGTTTGAATTATGTTTATTCTATTTGTGGCCAACCTAGTTGAGGGCTTTGATGTGGTGTATCGATTGTTGGTGAATGATGTGGAAGTGTATGTGGTAAAGCAAAAGCGTGAATATCAAGTTGTGTGCTTTCATGATCATATCTTTTAGTTTGAGGCAGCAAATGTGTGTTGTGTTTGTCATAGTGTTGGTTGTTTGACTAAGTGGTTCAAGGACGATTTCGTGTTCAAGAGATCTTATTCATTTCAGTTCATCATTTTTTTGTGCCTATTAGAAGACAATGAGTCATTTTGACAGCTTGTGCAAATCTATATCTTGCCTTGGGATCGTGTATCTCAACTTGTATGTCCATTGTATATTGCCCTCAGCTTGTGCCCCTTAGCCTACAAGTTGAAATAAGTAATGAGCTTCTTTGACCAAGAGCCTTAAATAATATTGTATTCAATATTCATATGATGAATGTGTTCTCACTATGGTTCTTACCTTTTTGAGTGGGTTATGGATTTTAATATCACATTCACTAAAGTGGCCCAAATTTCAAATCATGAGAGGTACAAGTTCATTCCAAAGAGAGGGGATGAGGGGACACACTTTGAGGACGAGGACAAGAGGGAGCCATTTTGGGGGAACAACAAGAGATGGCTATTAAATATATGGGGAATTTTTCTAAAATATAGAAAACTTGAATGGCTATGTTCTCAATCATCTCCATCTAACAAATCTATGTAGCTTTCCAAAAGAACTCCCCAAACAAAATGCATTGAGCTCATTACCATGTTAAGTCAAGAATACAACAAGCTAGTAATTGCATATCTATCATATACATGAAATCACAATAAGAATCTTGTGCAAGAAAGACAAGGAACCAATTGAATGGTGTGACCTTTTCCTCACTACAATGCTTAACCACACAATCCATTAAGACTTTCAAGGGTCTGAAAATGATAAATATAATCTGATTATATAATCTTTACACTAGGATCAAACACTAGAGATTTAAACTGCTAAAACTAGTCTTTATCCTAGGTAAGTTTTCAAGTCATTCCACAATTTTTCTTTATAAATTTCGGTAAAAACTTGGCTACCTGGTTACAATTGTTGGATTCATTTGTTGTTGTGCCAAAAGCTCAAGCTATCAATGCTCGATACAAATGCCAATTTAACCCAGCCCATAGGAAGCAATTAAGCCATGTCACAAGTCCCCAAGGAGGTTCTAACCACCAAGTCAACAAACTCCCTCTCAACATTGACTGAGCCTTCAACACCCCACTGAAAGGAGACTCAAACCCATGACCCAAGGCTTTAATACCAATTCTTGGATTCATTTGCCATTGTGCCAAAAGCTCAAAGTATCAACACCCAATACAAATGCCACATTTAACCCAACCCACAAGAGGCGATTAAGCCATGTCACGAGTCTCCAAGGAGGTGTTGACCACCAAGTCAATAGCAAGACCTTAACACAATCAATACGCTTACACATTACTAGTTTTGATCAAAAAATTGACTTAGAACAACCAACCTCACAATAAGAACAATTTTGATTCACAAGGTGTGGAAAAATACTATTTTCTTCAATAGTTAATTGCCAACAAAATTACATAGAATGCCCTTGAAAATATTTGGGCAGCTTATTTGGCCTCATCACCCCTTTTCTCAATTATTATTGTGTTTTTTTTTAACACTTATTCCTTGTGTCGTAGGGGATGGCTTGCAAACCCAAGACGGTCGAGGGATGTCTAGTTGTCCCCTTCTACCCTAGGGATGGCTAGCTGCCCCCGAGCATTTCCAATGAATTTGGGGATATGTCAAAAAACATTTCCTTTTTTTTTGTTTCCATTTTTTAGGATGTTCGGGGATATTTCCGACATATCTCCACATCACCCAAACTTTTCCACCCCAAGACAGCCCAATCTTGGGCAAGTACATGTGCCCAAGTAACATAGTTATATATCCATTATGTAACTATCTAAATTTTATTTTGGCTTTCAGGTTGAAAATATGTACATATTTAAGATTTTTATATGTTTTTTGTGCAAGCAAACCTAATATCCAAAAATAATTGCTAGAAACATTTACCAAACCCCCATGCCTGAACTCATTCCAGTACTTTTAAAAAATTACAATTTGCAGTAACCGCAGCATTACAATTTAATTGAATTCACATGTAAAATTCACCACACAATTCTTACAGTACCCAATGAGCTTGCTGGATGAAAAACCATTTACAGATAAGTGAGCAAAGAACAAGGAGCCTACTTGTTTTTATTAGCCTATGAGACTACCAAAAGCACAGTTTACAACTGTTCCCAAAAAACATTACAGCAGAAACAATCCTGCACCGTAGCCTCCTATATCTCTTATAGATATAACCTAGGTGAGACAAACAGCAATATATTGATTATGTTGATGAAATATATTTTAATGTTTATTTACTCTGCAATCTCCAAGTACATCAAGATCTGGAAGAATGAAAATATCACTGTTTATTTCTATATGAGTCTTCAGACCTTATCAAAAACCAACAACATATTAAACTGCACTGAAGGATAGCCAAAGAAAAAATTGCATTACCTCAACACTCTAATGACAGCTTCAGCAGCAGAGGCCTCCTGCAGAGCTTCAGCTGCAACTATGGAAGCCATGTTCCGCCTTTTCAGAACCTCCTGATTCAGCACAACACTAAATTTTAGGTAAGTGTATCCTGAAAAGAACTTTAATCGTGAAATGGAGTAATGCTGAACAGAGACACATCCAGGTCCTAAAGCAACTCTGAAATGATAGAATACCAGTCAAGACTGAGGATTCAAAATATTGTATACATATTGCATAGATATGGAATCCCACCTGTCCCAGTTCCACTAGGTTGGAAGAAACTGAGTCCCAAGCAACAGTTCCATCAGTCCATTTCTTATCATGAAAAGTAATGTGCGGTACACTACATTGTGGTTTGTCAACTGAAGATGACAAATGCTTCGTTGGAGAAAAACAACTGCTTCTACTTGTAGGTTTCAAAGTTTCAATTGTATCCTTTATGGTTGTATCTTCTTGCTTTAGTGGCATGCTTTTAGCATCACTTAACCTCCGAGAAAGGGCCACCTACATTTTGTAATGGCATGCCATTAGTGACATCATTACCATTGATTGCTATCTAAACAATACAAACTGTCAAGAATAACATTGTTGATATGATATTCCTTTAGCATCTGTTTGCACCTTTTACAATTGCATCAAGACAGAAAAAATAAATAAATATTGTCCAAATTTGTAACGGTCCTTTATGTAACATATGACATCTATTCGGTGAAATGCTCAGACCCCTTGCATTCAAATGTACCTACAGAATGAATGCAGATGACAATTGTAAAACTTTTGAGATGGACCTGTATCGAAAACAGAGGTATGAATATGGAATTTTTCACAAGCTTATCACTTTTAAGTTCAGCAAAGCTAGAAAAGATAGAACAGATATCCAACATGGTAAATCATTTCTAATGTGTCAAGAAAGAATTTAGAATCACATACAATATCTTTAAGGCTTTCTGTAAAAGGTAGTACAGTTATAAACTATAGTAAACCATCTCTAGTATATGCTAACACTGAAACTAGAACCACGTCCAATATATTTAAGGCTTGCTAGAAAACATAAAACAGTTACGCAATATGGTAAATCTAGTTGCACATCCAATACACTACAGTAAATCATCTCTACTATGTGGCAAGAAGAAAATTGGATCCACATCCAACATATTTAAGGCATTTCTTCATCGTATTAAGCTAGTTGCACTGAAGCATGGTGAGAAGAATAAGATACTAGTTTTCTCAAATTATGTTGTCACACTCCATCTATGACTTAGACATGTTCATGAGGGCATATCCATAGCTCCGTATTAGACTTGTATAACTATATCCAGATATAATTTTACGTTTGTTGGAAACACAGCCACAATATTAGAGGAATTTATTCACCACATAAAACTCATGCTGTGCCCAAAATAATGTAGGGCAATTAGAGCTTCAGCATTCATTTTAAGAACAGCTTAGATCAGTAAATCACACACTAAGTGCTGACTTCTAGGCTAAAAGTGTTAAACGCTTAGAGTTGACTGATATTCTCCGGGCTTAATATGTCGCTTAGTGTGTAGTTTAAGGGGTGCCTGCATCCTAGTGCTACCAATGTAGAATATTGGTTTTATTCTTGTTTGGATCTGATGCGGCTCAGAGCATAAATACTAATCCATGCTTAATAAGATGCCAACGCTTTGGACTTGTTAGAGGACAATTCCAAAAGAGGTACAGGCTAGGGGCAGAGGAAGATGAACCTTACATCACAAGGCTTACATTTGAATGGCAGAAAGCACGATACTCTCCTTCATGAGTACCCAGAGAGGTGGTAAGGTCAAAAACTCTAAAGGGAAACAGTAACCTCTAGCTGTGGATTGCCATGGATTTTCCTATCACTGTATAAAGTAATACAGCGAATAGTGTCAATGTTAATGCAGAAACAAGGCAACAGTACCTGCGTGCGTAAAGCAGCTTTAAGGTCAATTTTGTTCTTGAGGCCACCCCTTTCTTTTGTCTCTCTCACTTCCACAGTGGAATCTTCCGAGCTCTTGTGCAAAGTCTTAACAGCCACACCCACATCAGCAGCCTTTGCACCACTGACCAAAGTCTTCTTCCGCCCATGTTCTCTGACATTTGGAGACACCCTTCTTCCAGGAGACAAAGAAGCCCTCCTGCCAATAGGAGAGCCCTGAAATCCCCTCCTCCCGGGAGACGGCTGAGGAGCTTTCCTGACCATGTTGGGCGAAGGTTGCCGATACCTAGAAGGAACAAAATACGCGCCTTCCTTCACAAGAGGAGCCCTATTCTCCTCCTGAGCAGCAGCTCTCACAAGGCTGGACACGACACACTTGGACGGAACAGGGGACGATGTCCTCGTATTAGCCCTAGTTGCAGGGGACCCATCTCTAATCCCTTTAGAATTGTGCTTCCCCGACTTCCCTGCAGAAGCAGACCTTTTTTCAATCTTGCTCCCCTCCACTTTAGTGGGCAAATTCTCCGAAGCACCCAAAACCGTCCTGGGATTAGAGTTGGGATTCTTCAATCCGAGCTTGTCAAATCCCTCGGAAACCCTAAAAGGCTTATCTTGGTTTTCCGCGGAAGCCCTAAAAGCAGGCCCTGTCGGTGCTGTTCCGTCCATGGAAGCGGACTGAATGACAAAGCCGTTAGGCATAGAAGGCAGAGCTCTGGCAATAAGATCCTCGGGATTTCCAATGCAGGGGTGCCTACCAGGAAGAGGCCGGACGCCGAAGACGCGCGGCACAGGGGTTCCCGACTGCAGGCGATCAACGTAGACAAATTGGCCGAGCTGGAGCTTGTCTGAAAAGATGAGATCGTTGTCCTCGTCGGAGAGGGAGACGTAGGTGGAGTGGGAAGAATCGGAGAGCTTCACGAAGAAGCCCTTGTTCGGCCACAGTTCGTTTCCGCTCCCTCCCAAAGCCGGCACAATGCTTAAAACCTGCAATAACACAGATCGGTGCTCTCCTGCAACCTTCACGTCTGAGTTCATGCACTGCAGAAGCTTCAGCAGAATCCCCGGAGTCAAACACGCCATCAAATTTGATCAATCGTGTAGCTGCATTGGGATGGAACCCACCTCTTATTTAACCGAAAATATATTTCAAATTTTCAAACGCCTGGTTCAAAAGTTTGTGATGAAACGGGAGGAAATGACCGTTTGAGAGAGGTTTCAAATTCGGGTCTTCCCGCCCGGGCGCCGGGCCACTCGGTTTGAATCAGCAATCCAAATTTATTTAAAATTTATTTTGTAAAAACCCTTTTTCCGTGCTGACCCTACCAAAATTCAAATTCAGAAATTCAAAAGGGACATTCGAGGAAGAACGCCATGGTATTACCTAGGGAGAATGAATGAATGAGTTGTCCATGACACCGTCACTTTATGGCTTTATGGGATTAAGAGTAATACCCTTAACAATTTTTTAATTTTTTCTACTGTGGATTCTTTTGTTGTTAATTTTGATCGAGAAAATTAGTAGTTCTATAGTTAATTTGACAATCATGTAGTAGTTGTATGAAAGAATAAATGAATGAGTTTTAATAACGTTCATGAGAACATCAATTTATGGGACCAAGAGTATCATCAAATTGACAATTTTCAAGTTCCTTTTAATGTTTGCTCTTATATTGTGAATCTTGATCAAGAAGCCTATGGTTTTGTGAAGTCTTGCCTCCTCAAATAGCTCATTTAGACTACTTACTTTGAAATTGTTTGTATGTGTTTGTATAGAATAGGTAATATTGTATGGTGTTATGTCGTTATTATTTTTTGATACTGTAGACACTAAAAAATGGTCAACACCTAGGGCTCCCCTTTTTTACATGTCTTTTATGTCGCACGTTTGATTTTTTTAATTCGTCGAGATTTTGTCATTCTTCATTAATTAAATAATGAAAACTATTTAATTAATTACTAACTTGTGTTCTCTAATTTGACCATGTCCTATCAATTTGTCTCCAATCATCGATTTAACTAAATAATTTTGGCAATTACTTAACCTTTATCCTAAGGCAAATAACCATGATTTTTTAGTATTCTCGTCATTATTTTATATATATTTGATTTTATTTTGTAGGTGCGCTTGTCTACTTGACAACAACATAGCATATTAGAGAAGGAAAAGCAATGAGGCTTCAACAAAGGAGCATTAGTGTTTTGGTTTGATTAATGTTTATGCTTTATTTTGATGGTTTTGTTGGTTTGATTAGAATTAGTTTACATGATTTTATACCTTTGTGGTTAGCTTTGATCATGTTTGTACAAACTTTCTAATTTCATAGTTGACATTCTAGTGAACCCGATGTGAGCCAGACTTTAAATCTGATAAAATCATAGAGTTTTCATGTGTTTGCGGGTTCATATCTTATTGTGGCACACTTGGTCTAATATCATGCATAGTTTAGGATCTTTCAATGTACTTGGTGCATAGAACTGTGCACTTGGGAAGTTTTGTTGTGCAGTTGGACATATTTTCTACGCACTTGTGCCCACTTCTATGCATTTCATTTTGTGTTTGATTTTTATTTTGCATGCAGAGTTATTTATTATTAAATATGTTCAATTAAAGGCATAAAGTGAATCACAACTTGCATACATTATGATTTGGGGTTAAATGAACACAAATTCTAATCTAGCTTAACTAGGAGGTTGAATGTAATGCCTTGCCAAGGAACCCTCAAAACATAAGGGTGATACATGCACAATTTATTTATTTTTTGAAATATTACAATAACATCATAAACATAAGTACATCATCAAGAACATTGCATAAGCAAATAAGGAAACATGCAATGATTATTACACGATTGTGTGCAAGTGGAAGTCTCACAAGCACCTCCAAGGATTTTGCAACAATCCCCATACACATACTTGGAACAAATGTGCATGCTCTAAAGACACATTGCAAAGGCCTAGACCATGTCCTACAAACCTCACAAGGTGGGACCAAACAATCGCCCATGGTCAACAATCAAGGAGACTAAATCCATCCTCAACACATACATCACTAAGTTCATTTTAAAACCCAAACGAAATATGAGTTAACTATATCAAAACATGCCTGAAAACTAGAAGTAAATATATAAAATTGCTGACAAAAATACAGAGTAACCAAATCTAACATCCATTTGTACACAGACCCTAAGGAGCACTAAACTAGCACATATGCACAAATCTGGTTAAACATATATGCAGGTTGAAAGAACATATGTGAAGTAACAAATAACAAATGTGCAAAATTAACATGAACTTATGTGTAGAGCCAGCAAATAAATGCACAAGTTTTCTCAAAAAGGGGAAAATTGCAAATTGCCTAATGTCGACTCCAACGTCTAGCCTAACAATGAACAAATCCACACCAAGGAGTATGAGATATATGAAATCGAGGCCAAACTCACTTGATATGATCACAATGAACATAAATAAATTGATCTATTGAAATACAATTACAGGGGATAGAGATGATTGTTATTTGACAAAATCCTCTACAAGCAATCAATGATGATTTTGCTAAGATTGTGATTGCTGGCAAATAACATTAACTATAGAGATGAAGAAAGGAAAGACATATCGACATAGACACTATTGGAAAGTGTTATCGGCATAAAGGAAGGGTTATCAAAAAAATTTAATCAAAAAGCATTAGCAGTGAAAAGAAAAGAAAAGGTTACAAACAAGGACGACATCCAATTAGAAAATTAGTTTATGGAAGTTCGAGAAACCCTAATCAGGGCAAGCAACTATAAGAGGAGATCAAAGGATTTAAGGTAAGAGAGATATAGATGAGAGAATGCATATAAAAGTGAAGAGTAATGTAGATTGATGTTATCAACAACGATCAAAGGATCAAAGATCAAAAGAAGATTAGTGCAGAAGAAGAGCGAAATAGGATCTGACAAGCTTTTGGAGAAAGCATCTACAAGTCAAATTTCTTGTTGATTTATTCCTAATAGTTTAGCAACAAGATTGTGAAATCCCTTAACTCGGTAGTCTCTAATCGGACTTAGAAGTTCTATTTAGAAACTTATTGTAAATCGCTTAACTGGGTGAACACTATATAAGTGGGATAAAATCTCTTAACAGAGTAGTCTTTAACAAGACTTTCAATACTCCTAACAAGGTATTAGACACTCCTACCAGGGTCAAGTCATTCAAAAGATGACATTTATATAAGCTCTTAATCGAGCACCTTATTACTGTAGTGATGAGTTGTGGGTACCATCCCCACCGCATTTTTTCCCTCTAACCAAGGGTTTTTTGCAACACCAAAATATTGTGTTAAGTGTTTGAATGTTTATGTGTTGTATGTTTAATTTGCATACTATTGTTTATCGGTTAAACATTATAGCAACTATCGATAAAAGATAAAATAGTTATCAGTATAAGTAATATACTAGCTATCAATTTATGTTTAGAAAGTTGAATAAGTGTGAAATCTCTATGAAATCTCAGTGATATTGATTCACAACCCCCCCCCCCCCCCTCCCTCTCTCAGTATCCTACCTAAAACTTTCCATCAATTGGTATTAGAGCATTGGTTCTCTAGAAGAAAGTTTGACAGCTTAAGAGTAGATCTGGAATGATGGGAAGTTATAGGTATCAAAGAGAGTTGGAGGAAGCCTTAGAAGATGTTAATGAACATATCGATGATCTAAAGAGTAAGATAAAGACATCATTTTCAAAAAGAAAGGAACTGGCGAAAAGACTACAAATGAGCCTTGATGACCTTGACAGACTATCAGAAGACAATATCAATTTTGAGCAAGTTGATGCAGCTATATAATATCTATTGAAAAAGAATAATGAATTACTTTAATAAATCAGTCAAATGAAAAAGGAACATGAAAGTCAAGCCTTGAGAATGATAGAAGCACTGGAAAGAATGCAGACTGATGAAAGTGCCAAAGAAATTCTTAAAACCGAAAAGATAAATGTTGAAGAAATAATCAGAGACAAAGACTCACTCTTGTAGATACAAATAGTAGAAGTCTAAGCAAGAAATGAAATGATAGAAGGTATCAGTGATAAGAACCTACAACTGCAAGTAGAAAATCAGAAGTTAAAGCAAGAAAATGAAGATCTGCAAAACAACCTAAAATTTGAAAAAGAAATCAATGCTAGACTCACAAAGTTCAAACAAAGCATGCAAAAAAATGATGAACAACTAAAAAAATCAAAGAAGACCAAGTGACATTATCGGACTGGGGTATATCAGCAATAACACAATGGAGATTGGAGAATCATCAAAGTCTGGAGAGTAAACTTCTTAAGAATCCAATGATACATAAGGTAAGAAACCCTACAAGCCTACCTGCTACAATTGTGGAAAATATGGTCATACTACAAAATATTTGTAGAAGCAAACAAGTGAACATTCCTAAAAGCACATTGTTTAATGGTTAGTGCTATAATTGCCACAAGTTTGGTCATAAAGTCATTGAGTGTAGATCTAAAACTATTAGTAGAACATCTGAGAAAAACTTCTACGGATATTGCTACAAATGTAATCACTATGGACACAAAGCTAAAGAATGCAAAACTAAGGCATTGACAACAAGGAAATCAACATATTATCAAATAAGGGAAACAAACAATTATGTTACATGTTTTAATTATGGAAAACCTAGACATCTAGCATTAGAATGGAGAAAAGAAAACATGGAAGTAAGAACTGAACCTTGGATACCATTTGCACTACCATGTTATATTTTCTCAAAGTTTGGTCATGTTGCCTACAACTGTAGATATCGGTACACTACCACCAATGACACCAAATGAGAAAGAATTATAAATAAAGAACAAGTCAGAGAGAAAATTAAGAAGATATGGAGAAAGAAGGAAGATGACACACCATCAATGGAGGACCCTATGTCGGATGACATAGGGAATTCATCTACCAACTAAGCAAGTAAGTAAATTCTTAGGGACATAGAATTTCATTGAAATATTTGAGAAGCCCCTTAAGTAAAATTATGAGCTGAAATATTCAATAGCATAAGATAGATGCAATGATAATAAGGAGAATATAAAAAGTTGATGAAAAGTATTAAGTATAAGATTACTATCGGTGAACTAAGATCACTATCGGTATAAAAGTTAATGTCAACCTACAATAAATGTTTTAGTACAATAGTTGTTGGACACCTTGTCATTATATATAACAACACTTATCATGAAATAGTCACATTTTGAAAAGTCATTATGAAGAACAAAGCTTGAGGAAATACTATTGTGTATTGTGCTAATTCATTTTATAGCAAGGATTCAAACGGATTGATTGAACTGAAAACCTTAGACACTCAAAATCTCGAATAAGAGAAGGAACATAATAAAATCACAATGATAAGAGAATGGTATTACTTGAAAGACCAGAAGAGGATGAACTAGAATATTAGTTAAGTACTCTGAAAATCGCAAATGTAAATGGAATTGGAGCATTATCTTGAATACTATGCAAAGTCATGTTGACAGAAGATGTAAGATCAGTTATTCAATACAAACAGATTGAAATCGATGATGAAGATATAAGGACGACCTACAAGGAACTATACAAAGAGGAAGGAATGTTAAATGAAGAGTATGAGCATTTGGAAACAAAAGGAATAACACACATCGTGGACATGCGAAAGAATTTTGAAGCTGAATGGATCAAGTGTGTATTGAGTCGAATACATGGTGACTATATTTAGCTAGAAGGAGATAGACAAATCGAAGTCACAAAGGAAATCATCAGTGTAGTCACAAGATCATCGACTAATGGGAGAAAATGTGTAAAGGAATTGGATCCTAAAATATAAATTGAAGGTTTAGTTGGGTACAAGAAAGATCAGAAAATTTTTGATGTGAGCAACATCTTGGATAAGGAAATGAAATTTGCATTAATGATTATTGGATACAAGATCTATCAAGAAAATAAATTAGACAATATATCAAGAGGAGCACTACAAGTTGCATATGAGATTGTTACTAAAGGCAATAGATATGATTTTACAGAAATGATGGAGAATCAACTGATGGTGAATTTAAGGAAAATCAAGAAACAAGGATTAAAGTTTGGAGTAGTATTGGTATGTATATTTTTCCATATACAAAACTATTTTCCAGGCATTGGTAGAGTAAATTGGATATTAGTTGAACCAATTATACATCAGATTAATAAGTACATTGAACAATTGGGAAGTAATTACAACATAGTAATGTGGAGCTATTTCAAAGAATTTCAAGGAAGGATGTATGATAGATATAGGATACCGCCTCATATTGTTGAAGAATATAAGAAATATATATTTTTTCTAGTTAGCACACATTTGTGTATAATGAAAGCAATGGAGCCACAAATATATTGGTTACAACCATTTGGGTATGAAACAACAAAGAATAAACTAATAGCAAGTATTGAACTTCTGTTGAGTCAACCTAAGGATATGGAAGCTAATCAATTTGGAACATATGAAGAAGTGTACAAAAGAATAATATCAAATGAGAAGAAATCAAAGGAAGAAAGCAATAGTACAATGAAAAGATAGAAACCAAACATGGTACCAGAGACATATGCAAAAATCAAGAACAAGTTAGCTAAATAGAGACAAGCTACCAACAAAGAAGCTAAAGAATAGTTGCCACTGACAAAGAGAAAAAGATCCAGAACAATGAAAACTACACCACGAAGAAATACAAGAAGTCAATTAATAGTAGAAGGAAGCACAAGGACAAGAAGAAATAAAAATGAACCCGAACCTGAGACAGAACCATCAAGAGTAAGAATTACAAGAACAACTACATATATAGAAAATGGAATAAGAAAGTATGGAACTATCAGATAGATACATAAAATAAAAAATATGACATGGTCAAAAGAAGATAAGAAAATTGTAGAAGATGCAATAGTGTTTCACTTTCATGAGTTCATAAGATTTCTGAGAAACTTAAGACAAATTATTCATGAGGAACTACTTGACAAAATCAACATAAGATGGGATAAAGATGTCGAACATGATAGACAAAGTAGAGAAAGAACCCTAATACTTGTAAAGCCAGGAATAAATGTTAAAGAAATTGATCAACTAATGAAGAAAAATAAAATTAGATTTTCCAAAAAGAACAGAACAACTAAGATACTGGTAGGATTATAGGAAGAAGTGGAAGAATAAGGACTAAAAATGTGAAAAATAATCTTTAACGCAGAAATGCCAGAAGAGAAAGAATCATAAATTGGTAAAATTTATGAATTGAATGCGCAATTAGAACAAGAAGAGGACATAGATTTGACAAGAGAATATAGCCCAATATGGTTTGATGAAGGACAAGTGAGTCGGCCTATTGAAATATAAGATGAATCTGATGATGATATGAGTAATGAGGAAGATGAAAATTTTGAGGAACAACACACACCAGGAGTTATAGTTTCATACACTAAAATAGAACAGGTCACACATGCTACCAATATGACACCTACTATCGGTGAGATAACAAAAGTAGAAATAATTGAGAAACAACTAATAAATTTAGAAAAGGACAAGGAACAAATAGTAGAATTTGAGGAAGTACAAGTTGCAAGGACATTACAATATATGACAATGATTACAACAACACAACAAAAGAGGAAAAGAGATTCAAAATCTAATGAAGAAGAAGAAGACTTTGATGAAAGATCCAAGTTTGAAATTTTGAAGAGAGATCCTACAAAGATGCATTATGAGGAACAAATATTGTATGCAAAAAAACTCAAAGAGAGAATAGTTGTTGAAAGACAATTGAAGGACAAACAAAGGAAAATGATTATGAAGAAGAAAATTCAAACAATTTCAAGCTTACTATTAGAAATTACAAAGGATGAGGAAGAACCAAGTATGAAACAGTTGAAAACGTATGTGGATATAATAGGAAATGATCACAAAGAAAAGGCAGAACTAAAAGAAAATATACAATACAATTCACATACTGACAGAAAAGAAGATAAGCTAGCAAAAATAATAGGAACACTATCAGAGAAATTTGAAAATCTAAAGGAATCATTGAGTGAAGTAATAAAAGTTTCCAAGAAACTATTTGAGAAAGGTAATAAAGTAATTGAGGAATCATGCATAATGGCTATAAATATAGATTTAATGCAAAAACATATAGAAGAAACAATTGATTTGTTGGGTACACCGGAAAAGAATGATGATGAAGATATTATTGACAAAGTAATAAGAGTCAAAGGACATATCAGTGCCATAAATAATTCAAAGAAGCAATGGAACACAATGTTGACAAATACCAAGAACAAGTATAAAACTATTCTAGTAGAGGCAGAAACTAGTTGACACCCAAAGGACACAAATTTTTTTTTGCCTTTGGCATTTCTCTCAAAGGGGAGATAAGTATTGTAAAGGGAGAGAATTACTATAAAGGAAGAGAAGTATAGTCAAAAGGGAGAAATATCTAAGGGGGAGAGATACAGAATGATGCAGAACAAAGAAGGAGAAATGAAGAATAAATAGAAAGGTTTTGTAGAAAGGTTTTTCCATCAATGCTAAAGGGGGAGATTGTTACTTGAAAAAATCCTCTACAGACAATTAACATGCAACCAATGATGATTTTGCTAAGATTTTCATTGCTAGAAAATAACATTAAATATAAAGATGAAGAAAGGGAAGACATATCGGCATAGACACTATCAAAAAGTGTTATCGGCATAAAGGAAGGATTATCAAAAAATTTAATCGAAAAGCGTTAGTGGTGAAAAGAAAAGGTTACAGATAAGGATGACATCCAATTAGAAAAATAGTTTATGGAAGTTCGAGAAACCCTAATTAGGGCAAGCAACTATAAGAGGAGACCAAAATCAAAGGTAAGACATATATAGATGAGATGACATAGATAGAAGTGAAGAGTAGTGTAGATTGATGTTATTGACAAAGATCAAAGGATCAAAGATCAAAATAAGATCAATGCATAAGAAGAGTGAAACGGGATCTGACAAGCTTTTAGAGAAAGCATCTACATGTCAAATCTCTTGTTGATTTATTCCTAACAGTTTAGCAACAATATTGTGAAATCCCTTAACCGGGTAGTCTCTAACCGAACTTAGAAGTTCTTTTTAGGAACTTATGGTAAATTCTTTAATAGGGTGAACATTGTATAAGTAGGATAAAATCTCTTAACAAAGTAGTCTTTAACAGGGCTTTCAATACTCCTAACAGGGTATTGGACACTCCTAATAGGGTAAAGTCATTCTGAAGATGACATTTATGTAAGCTCCTAACTAGACACCTTATTATTGCAGTGATGAGTTGTGGGTACCATCCCCACTACAATTTTTCCCTCCGACCAAGGGTTTTCTACAACACCAAAATATTGTGTTAAGTGTTTGAATGTTTATGTGTTGTATATTTAATTTGCATATTGTAGACATCTAAAAATCATTCCTATTAATTAAATTTATTTAATTAATAATCTCTACAACATCATAATTAATTTTAATTAGTTAATCATGGTTGTTATGTCCCTCTACCCATTTAATTAAAATTATTTAATTATGTTGGGTTCATTATACTCCCCTCTCTAATGTATTAAACTTATTTTAATACATGTTCTCCCATAAATCCCATTTTGAATAAATTAATATTTATTTAAATCCCTCCACATCCCAATATTCTTCTAAGATTACATTAATCTAAACCTAGTTTAAGTTAATATAAATCCCTTCCTAAAACCTAGCCTACACCCATCACCTCACTCGCTAAACCTAATCTCCCACCTAATCAATCCCTTAACCTCACTTAAAAAGTGATTCCTAACCTCATTGGTGCTAATGAGTTCCTCACACATGTCTAAGCAACTCTTCCCAAGGAAGCCACCAAACTTCCTTAAATGCTCCAACTCCTTCCTTACAACTTTTTCCCCACACTCTTCCCCAAAGTTACTCACACATGTGTGAGCAACCTTGAGCCCTTCAAACCTTAAATTCCCATCTTGTCTCAAGTTGAACTTTTGGCATAGCCATCCCCTCTAGCCTATGTGTCTCCTATGCAGCTCCTATGTGGATTCCACATAGGTGCCACCTCATTCAAACCCTCTTCCTCCCTCCAAAAATCTATAAATAGAGGCATTTCCAAGAGAAAATTGATCTCTCATTTTTGTATTATTATCATGTAAGTTTAGCTCTAGAATTTCATAAGCATTTAGCATTTTAGTCTCTTGTTTTTGTTTTCAATCCAAATCACATAGATTGCCTAACATAAATGGTGAATGAATCTTAGTCTTGCATCTCATAAAAACTCTTGATCTTCATCTTCATTCTCATTTGGAATCCCTTGTTGTAAGCTAGTTCTTCATACTAGTTTTGCATCATCTTGGATCTCCATTAACTTGCATTTAGGCTTTAATCATTTTGAGCTTGCATTGGGGATCTTTTCATTGTATTTTGGAGAGTACATCCACAAATCTCCAAAATGAACAAATCAAATGGAACATGGGTGCTTCCATTTTGGTTTAATTAGAAGTGGTATGTTGAATCCCTTGTTGTTGTTGCATGCTTTTAAACTAACATTTTCTTGTTTGCACGTGCTCCCAACAGGTTAGGTTCTGCACACTTACATTTTTGGCATGCTCGATGGGACTCCCACTTCACAAAATTATCCCACATTTGCAGATTTATTTCCTGAAACTCTGGTAGTCCTGATACCAGACAGTGACAATCCTCGTATGAGTAAATAACATTATATGTATTTACTTGTACTACCTTTTGGTGATTCTCATATTATTTCCCAGGTAGTATTGTACTATTTTCTAAGATTACTCATAATGTAACCCTTACTGAGAGTTTACTCGTACTACAACCTGGTGTTACTCATATTGTTTCCTGTATATTCTCATATTGTAACACTCGTACTAGACTATGTATATACTCGTACGAGTCTGCACTCCATGGTCATTCCTCTATTTGCTTGTATCATAAATATAGAGCATTTTCGAAGGTCCTAGATCTCTTTTTTTTTTTTTTTGATGATTATTTTGGGTTCATCTTGGCTTTGACAATCTGTTTTGCATTTGCTAACAAATTTTTGTAGGTTATTTGATAAAAAAATCACTTGCAAAAGTCATCAACACTTTCTCATTTTAAACTACTAACGCTTTTGTGGTTGTAGGATGCTTGTCAAAGAATCATTTGAAAACTACTAATCTTATTGGTGTTGTAGGTTGCCTAGGAGATGCAAATAAACAGTGTGTTTTCATTAATCTCTTTTTTAGGCATATTAACAAAAGTCCACTTGTAGTATTTTGTTAAGTGATAGGGGAGTATGCTCTTGTCTTTATGAGACAATGAAAAACCTAGACCCATTTAATAATATAGTTAAAAGGGGACTTTCGAAATGAACAAGCATGTTTCATATGTTTGGGAGAAAACAAAATTGGATAGGAGAGTATGCTCTTTTCTCCTTGAGGGAAAATCATAAATCTAAACTCCTTTCATTGCCAATCCATGCTTTTGAATTCATCCTATAGATAGGCCTACCGGTTGAGGTAAAAATATCTTGTGAATGACCCACATGAGAATGAGGTGTAAGCCCACCACTCCAACTCACGTTAATCAAATTTTATTCTTGGGGTTAAAGCGTTAGAAGCTGGATACCATTTGAGATTATACATGACTCTCATATAACACATCAGTAGGGCCTCACGGTCTCAATCACATTTGTGTGACTACCTGTTCTAAGGTGCTTTGTGGGGCTATAGGCCTAAATCACATGTGTGCAAACAAAAAGAGTATATTCAAACAAAGACCCTCACTAAGTTCCTTAGAATAGAAGCTACAAGGTTCACCCCCAAAAGTGTGATAATCTAAGTGCAAGGGGGATAGTAACCTCCCCAAGTCACTCACCATATCATGCCTTCATGAGCATTTGGAGTCAACATAATACAACATCATGACTGGAGTCATTTTGTTCTTGGTGATTACTGTATTCTGATTAGCTCTTGAGGCGTTCCTAAGTCGGCAAGCGAGGATTTTCATACTCTACCAAATCCTTAGGGTAGAAATTGTGCTTAACTGTCTATAATATAATTTGTTTTTAAGAACATACACACTTCAAAGACGTTGTCACCTTCATTGTCACTATTTCTTATCTCCCGCAAGGTTGCTTTGTCCCTTGTCAAATTTTTTTCAGATGCATGACTGTATCTTTTTTTATTTGAATACCTGAAAGTGGGTCCTTTCTATTAAACAGATCAACTAAAAAATTAGACTGAAAATCCAATTGATCAGATTCATCCAAACACCCTAGAACCTAAACCGTCATCTCCACCTTAAAATAATGAGAAATATGACCTAACAAGAACATCCAAAATTTGGTTTCCTAAAGGTTCTTAAAATAATTTGTCATGAAACATTGATCCACCCAGCTAAATCAACATCCTTTCAAGAAATGATTGATTCTGTAAAGCACAAGAAAGCAAAGCTACCAATTGCTTGTGTTTATCAAGAAAAGAAAGTTGTAAAACATAAGATTAAGGATCATCAACCCACCTTAACTATAATCAAAGAAGAAGCCAAATACCAAGACAAGCTCGACAATGTAACTTACAATGCCAAAGTCATGCAGTTTGGAACACGCTTTTAGATAAACCATCATTGTGTTACCCTTTAAAGAGAGGACTAGTTGGCTTATTACACATCATATCCTTTCAATTCTTAAGAAATTGTCTCGACATCCATGCATTTTAGATCATCCCTTAGGTTCATTTATGTCATCCCCTTTAGATAACCTCATTTAGGTCAAAACCAATCATCCTTGATCAAAATCCAAACCCAAAAATCAATCAAACCATCCAAGTCTCTGCTTGGTGCCATATCCTTTTGAGTTTCTCAAACCCTTATCCTAAATCAAAACCATCCTATAGCCACACCCTTTGGCTAAGCATTGTCTAGGGTAGATAATTACTTGTTCTTATAAGCCTCATCATCTTGATCCAAAGATTGGCTTGCATTGACAAGGATCCCATCTTCCAAAGATCACAAGTCTATCTGAGGTTGACAATCCCATTTCATTTGAACCTACACTAGGAAAAGGAAACTCAGTCCCGTTTGGCACTAGGTAATCCTTAGCCCCTAGAACATCCCTAAAATCCTAATAAAATCACCATCAAAGAATCCTTTAGTCCATCCACATTCATCTTGATTCTTGCATTTATCCTTAGGCCTCCTTAGGAATATCATATCCCTGTCTTTAGGTTTCCTTAGAAATACCTTGCATTCATCCATCATCTACATCTTCACTTCCCCATCCCAGAACTTGTATTTACATGCATGCCAAGACACAATCAAAGAATATTCATTTGACCCCAATGATCCTAACAATGCAATGGTAACATATGATCCACAACCAGCACAAATCAAGAATGTATGGGTGGACCCAGATTAAACACCCACCACATCTTCCATGGAATCATTTATGAGTCATCCTGGCCATGTAAAAATGGTTAGTGCAATCATAGCCCAAAATTTTCTCACAATTTTGGCCAACTATGCACAGGAGGGTACTCCCATTCCACCAGGACTTCAGCCCTTCAACCCCACAAAACCCCTACACATCCCCACTAATGCCTACCCTACCATTGTCCAAAAAATCATTGACCCCAACTTATGAGGATCCCAGGTAGCCTCACATATCCCTCAGCTATAGCAATCTAGTTCCACAAATCCCATCGTACATGCAACGACACAATCCACTCTTTTTTCCCATCATGGACCACCACCTCCCACACAGAGCTCCACATAAACAATACCCCCACCTTTCATGAGCCAAGCCTCCACATCAACACCATTCTTCTAGGGGAAACACAAGAACCTCCCTCTACCACTCAAAAAACCTTCACCCAAGCACCCATTCCACCTATCACCTAGCTAACCTATGCACAAGTTTCTCTCCCACCCTTCATCACCAATACACAAGCCCAAAAACCATTTTATACAATAGGAATTCCTCTTACTAGACCTCAAAACCAGCCACTCCCATCACAAACCCCCATCACTGCACCTACATTTCCAGTTGTTCTAATATCACAACCTGTTGCAAGGACTAGATCTTCCTATGGTTTTACCTAGGAACAAATGAATGCCTTAGGGATACAAATGTAGTCCTACATCTATAATCCTATGGGCATATGACTTGTTGTCCAATTCATAGCACAAATGTTGTTTCCTCATCAAACCACACTTGTCCCTACATTTACCAACTATCTAATTATGTCATCCACCATAGCCCAAACTTTTCCACCACCAAAACAATCAAGTTCTTCCCATTTATTCGGTTACTCTGCACCACCGCCACCTATCACCTATATCCAAGCAACCATTCCACCCCTCAGTAATGCGACTATGCATCCCACATATGTCGATCAAGCCCAAGGGAAAACACACCAGCATACCACATCATTCTACCAACCCCCTCAACAACAACAATACCTCCCTACACAAAAACAATATCCTTCCATCCCCCAACAACAATAGATGATGTCGTACCCCTCATAGCATTGTGCATCTACCTATCATCAACAATACATTGCCTAGCCACCATCATAGGATCCATTACAGTCTACCTACATAACAAGACAATCCCTTTACCAAATCCCACAATATCCCTCACAAAACCATCCATATTCACCTGCGCCATCAGACCCCTTCCCAATGGGAGTACCCAATCTGACACTTGCTAATCTAGAGTGGGAGGAAATGAAGAACACCCTCAAAGAGCTCCATGCTAGGACTGAAAGTAAAACCTTCAAGTTTGAGGAGGTACGCCCCTATTCTTTTGACGGGTCTATCACAACAGTTCCCTTCCCTAAGAATTTTGAGACACCTAAATTTAACAAGTACATGGGGAAGGGAGATCCAGTCAGCCATGTCAAGGAGTTCTACATGGCTTTCCAATAGGTTTCTTACAACAAAAAAATTTTCATGCGCCTCTTTCCCAAAAGCTTAGGGGGCACCACTATTGAGTGGTTCTCTAAAATACCCTATGGATCAATAACAACCTTTGTGAAACTTTTTGAAAAATTCATAGCGTAATATGCACAAATGTCAAAAATGAGTTGTCTCATTTGGACTTATGCAATTCAAAACAAAAGGGAGGTGAGAGCATGACTGACTACCTACAGAGATGAAAAAACCTCACTATGAGGCTATCATACCAACCGCTAGAGAAACATCTCATGGAAATCTTCATTTACAATCTATACACAAAGTTATCCCACTTCATGTGTATGAATTACATACAAACCTATTAGGACATTAAGGGAAAATTGATGGATATTAAAAGAGGCCACTTGGGTGATGGTACCGTTAGGCATTACAAAGAGAGATCACAAGACAGGCTTAGTAATGACCGGTCTCGTTACTAGTATAAAAACAAGAACACCATCACAAATGGAGCGACATACACCAAGCATGTCTAGGTTGTTGTGGTTGGTTTGTAACCACCTATGCTAGCATATCAACATGCACCTAGTTACCAAATGTCTGGGCCAACCTACCAACAACCCATGCAACATTGCCAAAACCAAGAAAATGAAGCCAATGCTATATCAGTCACCCAAGGATAGAATAATCCATGCACCCAAAATAATTATAAGCATACATTTACCCCTCTCGGTAAACCTTTGGACGTGATCTTCCATCAAATGGCCAGTGCCAACTTGATCGTTTATCCCCTGACCCATCCATTTGATGAATTGACCCCCAAGATGACATGGTACAAGGACAATGATTACTACAATTATCACTATGTTAAGGGACTTGCCACCATAAAATGCATGAAGCTCAAGCATTATGTCCAAGATCTCATAGACAAAAAGGAAATCATAGTTGATGTGCCTACCCAAGCGTCACCCAATGTCAACCTCCAAATATGCCAAAATGTGTTTCCTCAACACAACTCTGGAAAGAGCATAGCCAATGCTAACCCACCACCCCAAAACCAAGGCAAGGGAAATCAAGGTGACCATTCTTATGGTAAAGACTATACAACTGCCCATATTAATTACAATAAGTTTGTTGGCTACATCTCCCAGGTTTAGCCTAGTATTAATGTCATACATGTCAAGGAAGCAGAAAGTCAGTATGTGATCACCACCCGTAGAGGTAGAATCTCTATTGTCAGCACCAATGTAGCTTCCACATCTAATGCATAATATAACCTCTTGGAACACCTTGGAAATACTCCTGCCCAAATCTCCATCCTCAACCTTCTCCGCACCTCACCCATTCACCAGGAAATCCTCAATAAAGCCCTCCAAGAGGCACATGTCCTAATACACATTAAAACACTATCCAGTTTGAGAACCTCATGGGGAATCTTTCTACATCTTGTGCCCTTTCCTTCAAGCCTTTTGACATGCCATATGTTGAACCTGGTCACAATCTCCCTCTCTACATCATCGCTATGGTAAATGATTTTGTTGTCAAATGGGTCATGATAGATAATGGTTTGGCCCTTAACTTGTGCACACTAAAATTCATTCAACAAGTGGGATACACAAAAGCTGATATATCACACAAAGTCATCACAATCAAGGCCTACAATAACTTGGAGTGTACCTCAGAAGGTACCATTTTGTTGCCTATCAAGCTAGGCCTGATAATTCAAGAAATCATTTGCCATGTTGTTGATCTTGATCTTCCCTACAACATCCTCCTCGGATGACCTTGGATTCATTCCAATAAATTTGTCCCATACACCTACCATTAGTGCATTAAATTTCCACATCAAGGCACTAAAATCACCATCCACTCTGATCCCCAACCCTTTTCATATTATCGTGTGTTGGAAACATCATTTCTCCACTACACCCACTATCTTGGAATTGATATTGGAACATCTATCACCAGCTCATCCTGATCCCACTGCAATCTAGAGACAATCCTTGCTTCCACCCTCTCCACTATCAAGATCAACAACAAGGGTTGTGGTGAATACAATTTGATTGATGCCTTCGTAGTAGGGGACCTAACGCTTGATCCACATACCTAAGGGAACCCATGTCACCAAAGCACACTCTCTCAAGAAGATCATGAAGTAAAGCAAATGGGTTCATCAACATTTATTTTGTATGGTATTCTGAATAATCAAGAAATGGACCTTGGTATCAACAGATGGTTATACAAATATTCCCCACCTCCTGACACCAAACTCCTCTAGTACTTCAAGGACAAATACCCTATATCACATAAGTGGGCTATGAAATAATTGAATTATCAAGGTGGAGTTTCAGGATCCGGAGAAGATGGTGTGAAATATCCACTAGAAGCCTCACATAACCCATGACATAAAGGCCTTAGACACCCCTCGCCTGCACATACATGGCTACAATGCCATAATTGGGGGCACCAACATGCCCAATGTTACCATCCTGAATATCTAGGATGAAATTGTGGAGATCGAAGACATCCTTGAAGAGGAAGTCAAGAAATCCTATGATGATATATTCAATGATGAAACCTTCCTGGGAAATTTTTTCCTCCATCAACTAGCCATCAATCTTACAGATCTCCCACTCATCCAACTCAAACTCATAGATTAGGACCAACCAAGCATGACACACATCGATGAGTTCCAAAGCAAAGAAGTGCTCCTAATATTAATGGGAGCATCAGATCAACAACTAGACTGGGGGCATGATCCAACCCACATCTACAAGTTGGACCCCAAGGGATACTTCAGGGAAGAGAAAGTCTTTAGCTATAAAAGTAAAAATAAAAAAGAAAAGAATGAATCTTTTTGTGAAAACCCCTCTAGGGAAGGTTATGACTCCAAAAAAGTAAAAACAAAGGGCATATCTTCTAGTGAAAACCTCTCTGAGGTGCTAGAAGATGAAGACTTTCCTCCTCCTCCTATACATGATTATAGACTAGAGTAGTCCTCCATACTCATCGAAGACACCAATCTCATCAACTTGGGAATTGAAGAATGCCCAAGAATAACATACATCACAGCATCCCTGACTGAGGGAGAAGAGGCAACTTTCACTACACTCCTTCAAGAAGCTACGATAAACTTTGCATGGTCATACGCTCACATATCAAGACTAGATCCAAATTTAGTTGTTCATCACCTTGTAGTGGACCCAACCGCAAAACCAGTCAAGTAGAAGCTTCAAAAAATGCATCCCAAGGTAGCCTTAATAGTTAAAGTAAAACTTGAAAAACTCCTACAAGAAAATATCATTTGAGCCATTGATTATTCAGAGTGGATCTCTAACATGGTACCACTGACCAAGCCATTAGGAGAAATCAAGATCTGCATGGACTTTAGAGACCTTAACAAAGCATGCCCAAAAGATGATTTTCCCTTGTCAAACATCGATATGATCATTGATCTTACAGCTGGTCATGATGTGTTGTCGCTCATGGATGGTTTCTTAGGGTATAATCAAATCTGTATAGCAAAGAAAGACCAACATAAAACAACATTTACAACACTGTGGGGTACCTTTTGTTACAATATGATGCCATTAAGGTTAAAGAATGTGGGAGCCACATATCAGAGAGCAATGACAACTATATTCCATGACATGATACACAAGATATTCAAAGAATATGTAGATGACATTCTATCCAAATCAAGGATATGATTGGAATACCTCAACATTCTTGAGTGTGTGTTTGATCATCTACATTATTATGATTTAAAGTTAAACCCAAAGAAATGCATCTTTGACATAACATTAGGTAAGCTACTAGGGTTTATTGTATCACAATGAGGCATCGAGATTGATCCCAAGAAATTCAAGGCCATAATGGACATGCCTTCTCCTTGAACACTCAAGAAACTAAGGAGCCTACAAGGAAAATTATAATCCATCTATAGATTCATATCACAGTTGGTGGACAAATGTCAATCATTCATACATCTGCTTCACAAGGATACCAGTTTCAAGTGGGACCTAATTTGTCAAGGGAGTTTTGAGAAGATCAAGGAATACTTGGCCAACTCACCCATTCTCATACCACCAACATCAGGATGCCCTCTCATTTTTTACATCTCAACAACCACTACAACACTGGGGGAACTGTTGGCCCAACTTGACGATAATGGTAAGGAAAGAGCCATCTACTACATTAGTTGCACACTTTTCATCTATGAGTTGAACTATTCACCTATGGAAAAATGCATGTCTTGTGGTGGTTTTCACAACCCAAAAGCTCCAACACTACATACTCACCCACACTGTAAGACTCATTTCCAAAGAAGATCCACTCAAGTACTTGCTTTCAAAAAAAAAACTTATAGGCTAAGTGGAAAAATGGGTCATGCTCCTAAGCGAATTTGACATCCAATATATAGAGAGAAAGGTAATAAAGGGGTAGGTCATTACAAATCAGTTGGATGAGGCACCCCTAGTAGATGCATCTCCATTGGTAATGGAGTTCCTTGACAAACATCTGTGCATGGTCGAAGAACAACCGACATGGAAGCTATATTTTCATGGCTCCTACACATCACATGGATCAGGGACGCGAATCCTCTTTGTCACCCCAAGGCAATTACATCCCCAAATCATTCAAATTGGGATTCCCCTACACCAATAACATGACAGAATATGAGGTCCTCATCTTTGGCCTCAAGACAACTATCCAATGGAATATCACAGAGCTGGAGGTGTTCAGAGATTCTCAACTCATCATCAAATAAGTCCTGGATTAGTTCCAAACTAAAGACAAAAAATTATTACCCTACAAGGAAAAAGTGGACAAGATGAAAGAGAAATTCCTAAGTCTAAAGTTCACATAGATACCTAGAATACAAAACAAAGCTGCAGATGCCATGGAAACCATCGGGTCCTTACTAGAGATCTCCTGAGATTCAACATAGTATGAATTCTTAGTCGAGCAACTATATACACCTACTTATGAGAATGTTGATTCTGAAATTATGTGCATTTTGGTTGGTCCCCAGTCCCCATGGTACCATGACATCTATGTTTGTCTAAAAAATGTTATTATATCCCCTCACCTCACAAACACCCAATGCCAGAACCTCATTTGTAGAGCTTCCAGCTACACTCTCGTAGCTAACACCCTATATCATCATAGATATCATAATATCCTCTCTTGGTGTTTAGATTCAAATGAGGCCACCTTGGATTTATAAGAGGCTCATGTTGGAATCTTCAGTGCCCACATGAGTGGCATGGTCCTAGCAAAGTAGCTACTTAGAGTTGGGTACTATTGGCCAACAATGGAACATGATGCATGTGAGTTTGTAAAGAAATGCCTACCATGTCAGGAACATGCTAATTTGATCCATGATCCAACACAAGACTTGCATCCCATTGCTCAGCCATGGCCTTTCTCATGTTGGGGTTCGACCTCATTGGTAAGATAACCCCCTTTCCTCAAATGGACACAAGTACATCATAACAACCACTGAATACTTCACAAAATGGGTTGAAGCAATTCTACTCACCCTTACTACCAGTATTCAGATATCTAATTTCATCCTATACCACATCATCTGCCACTATGACATCCCTTCCACCATCTTCATAGATCATGACACTCCCTTTGAAAACCAACATATGCAAGATCTAGGTGCCAAATTTTACATCCACCATCACTTCTCTAGTCCATACTTCCCTCGAGGAAATGGCCAGGCTGAGGCAACCAACAAAAGCATCCTCAAAATCCTTAAAAAGGTTGTCAATGATTTTGGACATGACTTGAACCTCCAAATCAATCCCACCCTTTGGACATACCTCATTTTTCTGTGGGTTCCCTTAGCATCGTTTCCACCATGCCTCCTCCTAGATTCATGTATGATGCTAGGGAAACCCTTGTGTATTTGTTGTGTCAGTCCTCTGTAATGCTGGTGACAAGGCCTTGAGTTCTGAGTAACCTTGAAGGTCTCTAGAGTTCCTATATCAAACTAGGGTGTGCTCTCTGACATTAACACAATGAAATCCCCAAGTCTCATTAACTGCATTAGATTCATATTGCATTAGGATTTTATTTTTATTGTAGTACGAAATCTATTTATCACTTTCCCACTCACCCCTTCCCTTCATCCCCTTTTCATCCCTCTTTTCTCCTCATTTCTTTCCTCTTTACGTCTTTTTTTGAGAAAATTCCACAAAGCTCTTCCTTTGCATTCTTTTCTCGAGGGGGCATAACCTCTTACCGTCATTGCTTTGCCATGACTCGTAGGCACCTAATTTCATCTAGGGCAACTTATTTTCTTTTCTTTGATGCAATGTCACTTGCGTCATCTCATCAAAGAGGGGAAAAATGTAGACGTCTAAAAATCATTCCTATTAATTAAATTTATATAATTAATAGGCCCCGCGACATCATAATTAATTTAATTAATTAATCATGGTTATTATGTCCCTCTACCCATTTAATTAAAATTATTTAATTAATTGGGTTCATTATCTAAAAGTATTTAAATCTAATTTAAATACTCCCCTCTCTAATTTATTAAACTTATTTTAATACATGTTCCCCCATAAATCCTTTTTTGAATAAATTACTATTTATTTAAATCCCTCCACATCCCAATATTCTTCTAAGCTTGGATTAATCTAAACCCATTTTAAGTTAATCTAAATCACTACCTAAAACCTAGCCTACACCCATCATCTCACTTTATAAACCTACTCTCCCACCCAATCACTCCCTTAACCTCACTTAAAAAGTGATTCTTAACCTCATTAGTGCTAATGAGTTCCTCACACAAGTGTGAGAAACTCTTCCCAAGGAAGCCACCAAACTTCCTTAAATGCTCCAACTTCTTCCTTACAAATTTGTCCCCCACACTCTTCCCCAAAGTTTCTCACACATGTGTGAGCAACCTTGAGTCCTTCAAACCTTAAATGCCCATCTTGTCTCAAGTTGACCTTTTGGCATAGTCATTCCCTCTAGCCTATGTGTCTCCTATGTGGCTCCTATGTGGATGCCACATAGGTGCCACCTCATCCAAACCCTCTTCCTCCCTCCAAAAATCTATAAATAGAGGCCTTTCCAAGAGAAAATCAATCTCTCATTTTCGCATTGTTATCATGTTAGTTTAGCTCTACAATTTCATAAGCATTTAGCATTTTAGTCTCTTGTTCTTATTTTTCAATCCAAATCACATAGAATGCTTAACATAAATGGTGAATGAATCTTAGTCTTTCATGTCATAACAACTCTTGATCTTCATCTTCATTCTCATTTGGAATCCCTTGTTGCAAGCTAGTTCTTCATACTAGTTTTGCATCAGCTTGGATCTCCATTACCTTGCATTTAGGTTTTAATAATTTTGAGCTTGCATTGGGGATATTTTCATTGTATTTTGGAGAGCACATCCACAAATCTAAAAAATGAACAAATCAAAGAGAACATGGGTGCTTCCATTTTGGTTCAATCAGAGGTGGTGTGTTGAATCCCTTGTTATTGTTGCATGCTTTTAAACTAATATTTTCTTGTCTACACATGCTCTTGATAGGTTAGGTTCTCCACACTCACATATATTATTAGTTATGGATTAAACATTACAACAACTATTAGTAAAAGACAAAAAAATTATTGGTATACGTAATTTAATGGCTATCGATTTATGTTCAAAAAGTTGAATAAGTGTGAAATCTTCATGGTACTGATTCACCCCCCCTCTCAGTACCCTACCTAAAAATTTCCAACAATGAGCACATCATGATAGGTGTCATGCCACTAGATGTAGTCCACCACCTGTACATCAGTCCCCAATAGTGACATGCAATGCCACCTAACCATGTGGTACCCTTAGGGACACCCCCACCATGCTTAGGGAGATAGTCACATGGTCGAAGCACTTGTAGTATACACATAGAGAAGCACATGTAGTATACATATAGAGAGTAGGCTAACATACACAAAAATTAAATGTAGTAATCAAGGGAATGAAAAAATATCTCAATGCAATCACTCAAATGCAAGTAAAAGACAAAGGATAAATGACAAAAAGATCTCATTTGTTTAGGATCGAGATAATCATTTACTCTCTAAAGATTCCCCCCTAAAGGGTGAGTTATTGAAATGAATAGAGGGTGAGGTATCTTGAGGGGAATCATCATCCTTGACCAAGACTTTCTCATAGGGGAGACTCATATTAGGAGAAGAGTTAACATTAATCCTCAATGATTCTCCCTAAAGATAGATTATTGAGAGAAAGTTAAAAAAATCTTCTTGCACTAATATGTACTTATGAGGAAGAGAATAGCTGGGAGATATAAGAGAATCCAAAGAAACAACACATCTATTAAATTTATTCTTTGTCTTTCTAACATAATGTAAAGGCCAGTTGATGGGAGGAAGTTTTATCTCAAAATTGACATAGTGGTTTTGGGATAATGCTCTAAATAATTTTTGCAATATGAAAAGAAATAAAGTAATGCATACAAATCAAATTAAGATACATGTAAAGTAAAATTAATGCATAAAAGGATTTTTACTTTTTAAATGAAAATGCAAGAGATAATAAAGCACAAGTTTTATGTTTTTTTTAAATTAATGTTAATGGCAAGCAAAAATAAGATCTAAGACTATAAATCAGAAGTAGAAATGTTTTTAGTCAGGTTCACCAATAGTATAGTAGGTGAACCTAGATATCTAAATGCATAAAATGTATGATGTAAATATTGAATAATGTAATGTATACAAAGGAGATCTAGACACCAAATCAGAAGTGGAAATGTTACGAGTCAGGTTCACCAAAATGTATAGTTGAAAATGGGAATCAAGGGAGAGTCAATTCCCATAGTCCTAAGATACATTGGAATATGAAACCTCCTTAAGAAAAATATGATCAATGACACCTTGAAAGAAGAGATGCCAATACAATATTTATGCTCTTGGATTTTTTATTCCTTTTTCTACTTAGAATGAAGGAAGAGAGATAAAGCTACTATGAAAAATATATAATTATGAATTTTTTGAAGCTATAAACGTGATAAAGATGGAGGTAGAAGAAGATATTTGTGCATCTGGAAATGAAATAGGAAGTATGTTCAAGATAAAAATCTAAATTTTTAATAGTTGGGACCCCACAGACACCTATACTTACTAATATGTGATTTGTCAACTAGTACCTACCTATGACATGAATTTGAATTGATTTGGAGGGAAAAAATGACCTAACCATTCTTTTCAAGAACAAAATGTTTCTACCACTGTGTTCTTGATAATTTTGGCTGAAACTTTTAGGGTTTCTCCATTAGATCCCAATATTTTCATAGAAGTTATGAACACCAGAGTACATGTTTATACACATAGAAAAATGGGAAAAAAGGTTGTTGAAAGGGTTTTTCCTTGGTCAAACCCCTATTTTAAAAATTAACCTTTAAAATGTAATGAAAATGCATAAAGGAAATATTGTTGATACAAAATAGATGCTAGATTTGAATTGTAAATAACCTTATACCTTGACAATGAAATGTTTCTTTTGATTTATTCACAAGTGTTAATGCAATAGTCTTTGACTTGACACACAAAAACTTAAAGGAAATCAGGAAAGACAAGGTTTTTCACCATGAATGTTGTAGTTTTCCACAATGCTTGATGATGAAGAAGAAGAAAAATGCTTTCAAGACTTGGATTCTTGAAGACCTTGAGAATTATCTTAAAATTTTGATATTGGTTACCAAAATAAGGACAGATAAGGTGTCTATATACCTCTAAAACACTTCAAGATTCAAAATTAAGCTAGGTCGACCATGAGACCTAATTTTCCACCAAAACATCGCATCAAGGCCACAAAAAAAATTTGAGCTCAAACATGGGAGAACATAATGGACAGATTTTTATGTACCTAAGAAAAATACCCAAGTTGAAGTACTGGGTCAGGGAGACAAAGAAAATGTCAGAATAAGAAAAGATAGGTAGCTAGGATCAAGCATAATAGACATTAAATCTCAAAATAACCAAAATGGAGCCTAATAAATCATCCAATTATGGGTGCTCACTTTTTAGGATGGTACAATACATAAGGATTATGTTATTTTTAATAGGGGTTTGCCTTCTAATTTCATAGCTATAGTTATAATAATAATCATTTTATGTTTCCTAACTTATATATATATATATATATATATATCTGCATCTTAAAATGGATGCACTCCATGTTGAGACCTTTTATACCTCCTTAGTAGGCTTTTTTGATCTGTATTCAGACACTTTCATGCTTCTGTGCTTATATGCATGTTCTGCCCCTCTTTTCTACTTTTTCTCTCTACTTTTGAGACTTGGGCACATTTACCGAGGTCCTGACCATCTAGGTCAAGGTCGACCTCGACCTTGACCTAGGTCAAATTTGAACTCAACCTTGATCCTAGGGTCCCGGGTCCTTGGGGTTAGGTCCCAGTTTCGGGGTTTCATAAAAAATTGTCTTTTCCCTCTTCGGGGCCACTATTTCTCGGGTTAAGTGTCAAATTCTCAAATTAATATTTGAGGTGGACCTTTCTCAAGCTTTGTATAGGATTCCTAATTTATTATTTGAGATTATCCTTTCTCAAGTTTTGTGCCTAATTCTCAAATTAACTTTGGGGTTGGCCTTACCTCGAATTTTGTGACAAGGCTCTTAAATAATTACTTTTATTTCTATCTTAAGGGTGGATCCCTTCTAGAGTTTTGTGTCAAGTTTCCTCTCCATGTGCACCTCTCTAGAGTTTTGTCCCATGGACCCTTAATTATTGTTTTCTATGTGGCCTCTCTAGAATTTTGTGCCCTAGATCACTATAAAAGGGAGCCTTCCTCTCTCATTTTCTCCATCTCATCTCATAATCACTCAAGCTCTCAAGCACTCAAGAATTAAATTCATCAAGGATATCTATTAATAGCCATTGAAGGATTCAAGCTCTATGGAGCCCTCTTGTTGAAGATTTCTCCATCCACATTCATCCAAGCTTCTTCCTATTCCAAGATCCATTCAAGATTGGTGTTGAAGATCTAAAGACAATTAATTTGAGACATCCTAAATCCAATTATACATTCATTTGGAGCATCCATACTTGTGGATTCAAGGATTCAAATCCTCCACAAGGGTTTCAACATAAGCAAGGTGAATTATTCCATTTACTTTGTTTATCTCTGCAATTTCAATTCAATTTCAAGGTTAATTTCTAAATTGGGGTCTGACTAAGGCAAACCCCTCCCCCCCAACAAAAAAAACCATTTTTATTGTAGGTATAGGGGTGGGATGATGAATATCAGTACAGATTTGGATACCCTTTTTGTCAAACTTTCAAGATCCGCAAACAAAATTTCTGTCAGAGCAGTGCAAGTCAAGGTCAACTTTGTCTACCTAGGTCAATGATGACCTTGCTCATAAAAGAAAAAGATTTTTGGGTTTTGTAGATCTCACAGTTTCAATTTGATATTTGTAAAATCAACAGTTTTTGAGACTATTTGACAGGGTTTTTAGCTGATTCTTTTTTGGAGATAAGTACCTTTATTTCTTAATTTCAATATTAGTCTTCTATATTTACTTTCCATATCATTATAATTTCATGTGTGTGTAAAATTTTGGTTTTGGGGTCTCTTTTATGTGCAAACCATTGTTCTAGGACCCCCACCACATATTTTATATCTTACAATATATATATATATATATATATATATATATATATATATATATATATATATATATATATATATATATATATATATATATATATATATATATATATATATATATATATATATATATATATATATATATATATATATATATATATATATATATATATATATATATATATATATATAGAGAGAGAGAGAGAGAGAGAGAGAGAGAGAGAGAGAGAGAGAGAGAGATGTGAAACTACCATGGTTGTAAAATTTTGATTATTAAGTTTGCAGGCCAACCCGCGAACCCCTCTGGTTCTAGCTATCCTTCACTCAAAGTTTCATATAGATTGCTCACTGCATTTTTTTCAAATCTTCTTTTTAATAAAATCTTCATTCATTTTTATTTACATACTTTAATGAATGCCAGTTGATATTTATAAGCCTTAATAAATGTGTAAAATAAATATATAAATTTTATTACAAGTTTCCTAGTATGCAACTAAACTACTTTGAATACACAAACATAAAATATTTTTTTATATTAAAAGTAGAAAAATAAGGATGTTGTTGTATTAATACAACAAACCAGAGGACTCTCAATCAATAGATGGATAGAAGCAACATATTAATAACACATTAATCACTAACTACTAACATAAAAAACCTAAAAAAGTAATGATCATCCACACCATCAAAAAGTAATAGCAATCTTTGGAATTACTATCCAATATACCATCTAAATTACTAAAAGACTGATAATAGGGCCACCTAGGGTTGTTCCTAGTAAAACCATAAGAACTATTAATATCAATATCATAATTAAAAAACAAAAAAGTATTAATTATCTTCAAACTATGTCGAAGATGGAAAATATCAACAAAGAAAATAAACAATAGGAGGGACACAATCCCTATTGAGATCCTTTGAAATTACATCTCACTTAATGTAGTGTAGTAAACCAATCCTTTGTGAGGAAATTGAATAGTTCCTTATAATTTCCTTCATCACTATCTTCATCTCCCAACACCTTCTTTTGCAATAGAAACAAAGAAGTCGTTGAACTATGCATTACTCACAAGGAAAACCTAGGAATACTCCCAATTTTCCTTTCAAGTTATGAAATTTTGGCCTTTGTCTTCTCAATTTCATCACTTGTAGTGGCACATTTATCATAGGTCCCTAAAAAAATGTCTCCACAGATCCCAACAGTAGTGGGTTTTGCAACAACAATTTTCTTCGACATCATCTCACTTGTAATGTCTATGGGCCTTGTTTTGATGCTTTCCAAAACATGGAAGGAACTATTTGCAATCTTAAAACTATCTTCGATATCCATTTCTTTACCATTTTTATTTTCCACTCTTTTCCTTTATCTTATTTCTTATTACTTCCATTATCTTCCTCCTCCTCAAACTCTGATTCCACCATTTTCTTTTTCCATTTTCCCATAGGATGGGTAGTGAGCTTGCTAGACCTTCTAGGGGTATTGATTCCCTCAGTAGTCTCAATGTCAGAGTATATTTATTTTATATTAAACTTGTCTTTTTAGCTATGGGGTTTCCTTTTTTATTTCTCATGGGTTGTGATTTCTACTTGTAATAAACATATCAACTTCAGTGGCATGGGTAGGGTTTTTAGGGGAGTCATGTAAAGAGTTTAACCGAGGGTTCTTAAGACTTTTCTTTATCAAGCCAGATATGTCTAAAAGGCTAGTAGAGGGAGGAGTTCCAGTATTAGGGTATTCTTAACCAACAATTGGCCTAGGTAGATAAAATGCCAAATAGAAATGATAAAGTTGGAATATTAAACTCTAGTAGAGGGGAATGGGTTTCTTACCCTAGTTCTTAGTTGAATCCACCACTTCCTTAACCAAATTTTTGAGAGAGTGAAGGAGAAAAAATGGAAACAAATTAATACTATGATTGCAAAAATGAATTAGAAGGGGTATGTGGTAGAAATAGTAAACCCTAAAACTACCTTCAAGGGTGAAGTACTTCATAACCATAAGACATACATGGTCCCAAGGCTTCAAAACTTTCTCACATTCATAGCCACCTTGGTGCTTTACAAGGATTTCACTCTCTCTAAAAAGTTGATTGAGGCTTTCAATATTTGACACCCTGCTCATTTTCTTCCATTTCTTCTCATGGTTAGGAGACCCATCGCCTTGGCTATCACATCTTCATTGATTTTGAATGAAATTCCCCCAACAAAGACCCTTCTATCCACCCAAGATGAGGCAAACTCGATAGATAAGTTTTCATCATGCCCATTCATATTCTCAATATATGTGTAATGCCCCTCCTTATAAATGTGTCAAACAGTGGCATTATTTTTGAATACGTCATGCTTGTTTGGCTCCACTCTAACCCTATCACTACCCATAACGTCACTTAGCATCACACTACAATTTTGGTTTTCAAAAATCCAAACTTGTCTCTAATAGAAAAATGAGAAAGAAAAAAAATTTAAATCAGAATACTCAATGTAATTATTGGTCTTCGTGCCATTAAAATCCTCATTATACTTTTTGATTGTCTACTTGTATGAGCTTCTCATCCCACTATTTGAAATAAAAGATTTGTAGATTACAAAATATTTGGAAATCCTACAATTTTTAAAAGATCTTTTAATATCATTTGTAATTTCCCAATGGTTGTACTATCTCATTATGAATGAGTACTTCCTTTTAATCACATGTTATCAACCCTTCTCCTGATGCCAGACCATACTACCACATATAAAGAGAGTTGCATACTGAATCCATTTCTCCACCTTGTTATGCTTAGTCATCAAATTTATTTTTTTCTACTACGATGAACATAAGTTATTATTTTGTTGAATAATGAGATATTCTATCCATGTTTCATATACTATTTTAGCTTCATGAGTTGGTGATTAGGAATATGTATAGTTATGTCTTCAAATATAATGTAAAATTAAGATATAAACATGCACTCCTGATACACATGTCTTTGAATATATATATATGACACACATATTCAAGTATATAAATACTAAAATGTATTTTTAAGTAAATTTAAAATGATATATGTATGAATTCTTGTGTATTTTATTACAAATATTTTTTGATACTAGAGAGGTTAGATAAACTGAAAAGATTTACACATCATTCATCTACTTTTTAGTGCTATAATTTAATGGCTTCCAATGAATACACCTAATTTAATCTACTAAGAGATTTAACAAATTTAAGATGCCATTGGTATGGAAAATTTATCTTTTATCCCACAATAAAACACACAACCCAAAATACAATGATATATGTCTTAAACTATCATCTTCAACATAATCATTGGAACATACATAGAAATCTATCAATAGAAAAGGAATATCAAGGCTTGATATTTTATTACTTAATAAATTTCTCAACCAAAATACCATAGAGTATCTCTCAAATCACTACATCTAAAATAAATATATATAAACACCACTAGATGTATTCCAATAAAAAATAATAACAAAGTCTTACTCTTACTTTCTTCAAAAGAAATGTCTAACTTGAAAGTACACAAAACTACAATTTTCTCAAAGGGAACACAAATATGAACTTTTACACTTTCTTTTTCTTAGATCACAAATCCAAACAACACATTTTTTTATTCCTATAAATATTTCAAGGGAAAAGAATTAAGGACTCACTCTCGTCCCTTCCATAATGACATCATGAGGTCACATGTACCATAGCCACATCCTCGAGCGAGATAGATGATATTTTTCACCATACTAAATCAATGGTGACAACTTAATTTCTATATCGTATTCACTCATTCTACCACGATCTTTCTAGCATTTCTTAACAATTATCCTTGAGGAGAAATTAATTGAATAAGAAATCTATACCAATACTAAGAAAAAAAAAGGAAAGGGTGACTTATCTATCTTCAAGCTCATTCATGGCCTTCCAAATCCTTGTGCATGATCTCCCTTTTATCCCCCTCTAACGATTCCATCTTCTTCCACAAGAAATGTTCCCCAAAAGGAGAAGTGGGTCATACCCCATCCTTCATCTTTGCAACAATGTATGGGAAGCTTCAACTTGAATTATTAGATGGGGAAGGTGACACTTGTTACTCTCCCTTCCACTCCTCTATGAGGGTCTTTTCCTAATTTAAGAGGAGACAAACATTAGGACACCCCATCCATGAAGTCTTCCCTCATAAATGAGGTATGGGGTTGGGGTTGTAACCTTAACACATTTAACCCTACCAATCTTCCAAACTCATCACTTTCAACCAAGTGAGATTTTCAAGTGTCCCATCAAGCCCAAATAACAATATCACATGTCCTAAAGGTCCCCAAGCCCAAGGTATTGACCTTAGGGACCTAAATTTGCACAAAGATCCATAAAATTGACAAAAAAAAACCTTTTAAAGACCCAAACAAAGATGCATATGATTTGTAACCTAATACAAAGGTTTTCCAAACCTTAACCCCTCTTTCACCACATGACTTAAAAGTTATGTTCCCTTTCAACACGTAAAATTGACCTTTAATATTAGAACCATTAAGGATGATAGTTATATCCCTTTATTGAATTCCAAAGAAACTAAGGTTATGCTGGCTTGGTTATATCCCTTTATTAAATTCCAAAAACTCCAAGGTTATGTTGGCACATTTAATTTTTTACTATTTGAAGTGCCATTATGAGTTTAGTTTGCATTAGTATCCTTTTTGACACACTTGCCAAATTTATCTAGATGCCCTACTTTGGATGATTATAATTTGAAATCTATTTACTTCCATGAGGAGTAGCTTGGTAGGCATACTTACATTTTATAATTGAGTGCACATGTCCAATTTTAGACTCCAAGGATCAAATATGATAGGTTTTTAGAATAGCATGTAAGTGGGTTATGGTAAAGTTTTTTTTTTTTCAAACATGCTTAAGTTGCCCAATTCGCACATCATTATTTTGAATCCTAATAACCTTCATGGTAAGAGAATCAATTTCCTAAATTATCCACATGACAAAATGTCTCCTTTTGAATTTTTAAGCCCCTAGCATATGATTTGATATTTTTAGTGTGCCAAAAGTGAAGGCAGTTTATTAAAGATTTCTACCTTTGCACTGTCAATTATCTTAGAGTGGCCTAATGTTCCAGTTAATATTTTGAGGACAGATGATTTTTGAGAGATGTGGATTGGTTTTTGTGATTATCTTCATATTTTATTTTTCAAACATGCTTAAGTTGCCCAATTTGCACATCATTATTTTGAATCTTAATAACCTTCATGGTAAAAGAATCAGTTTCCTAAATTATCCACATGAAGAAATATATCCTTGTGCATTTTCAAACCCCTAGCATATGATTTTATATTTTTAGTGTGCCAAAAGTGAAGGCAGTTTATTAAAGATTTCTACCTTTGCACTGTCAATTCTCTTAGAGTGGCCTCTTGTTCCAATTAATATTTTGAGGTAGATGATTTTCAAGATATGTGGATTGGTTTTTGTGATTATCTTCATATCAATTTACTCATGTGTTCATTTATAGGGCCTCAAAATTGAGTTTGATATTTTTTAAGTGCCCAAAGTAAACATGGTGTTTGCAATGTTGAAGTGTTGAAGGTGTGACACCGGACATGTAAGGAGGATCCAATTAAGGATAGCCCAAACATGCATCCAAACACCACAATGTAGAATAACACAACAAGACAAAGTTTTCAACTGAATTTTCATTAACATGCCCGACTATAAGGCCTTCCAGGTTAGGGCCAAATACAATCAAAAGTATTTCTACAATCTCTTAGCTAGTCCAACTCTGAAATAATTAGCAACTGATGGAAACCCTAAGACAGATCAAAACTTGAGCTCGCAAGCCTCCAAGCAATCTCCTTGTCTCCAAGCATGCAAACCACTAGCTCTACTATTACAACTATCAGATAAAAAATATGATCTTCAAGATCTCGCAGGATCCATATCTAATCTTCTATCCCTGACTAAATTCCTAAACATCTACCCAAACACTCCTTAAATACATTTCCTCAACCATAAGTCAGCTAGAAGAAATAATTAACTCCTAAGCCTAGTCAGCCTCTATTACAAACAAATGTTAAATGAAACAATAGTCAGCTCTCAAATAGCCTTACAAACATTTAATTCTCCATGTCAGCCTCTAGATCTACATAGGATAATACAACAAAAGCTACCAACAATAAATGCACCAAGTCAGCCAACAAATCTCCAAGAACTCCAATTGGTAAACTAGAACTATCAAGTGCCAGAGAAACAACCGAGCACCAGTGAAACAACTGACCACACCAAGCATCACTGAGCAACACATGCATCGTTGAGCAAGCACATCGACCGAGCACCACAAGCATCACCGAGTACAAGTTCCACTGAGCGCAAGAGATTTCATCAATTTCCTTCAGTGACTGAGCTTCCTTCAATGACCGAGACCATCGGTTAAAGCTGCAACTGAGTAACACAAAACCAAATCAACACACCACCATGCAGATTTGTCGAGTACCTTAGAATGCCCCTGCATCAAGGTGTTTAGAGGGCTATATTTGGAAATCAATATTCTGCAACATACACATAATCAGGTCAATCTCTCTAACACAACTCTTCATTTGACTTAAATGAGTGCACACATCCTTTTTTAGGTTTTTATAATATCATTTGATATTTTTTCAAGCTCATGATAAAGAGGTGTTTGAATTCTTTGAACAAGTAGAGTTTTCAGATTGATTAAATGGGGAACTTTATTCTTGTATAAATTTCATCTTGTTGATCATCATGGGTTATCACTTGGCACATGTACTCTTTTCATATGTGTAAGCATCCCTCTACGATGACATAACCTCAAGACCTCATTTGACATGTTTTCAAAGCTTAAACTTTTAGGGATTTGATGAGTTTTAAAGGTTGTAGTTTGACAATTATGCTTAGAAGCCCTCTTTGAATTTTTAATCTTGAAAATAAAGAGGGATCTAATAGAACTATTTGTTGATATCAATTCTCTCATCCTCTGTCTATATAGTTTCCCGAACAAATGAAGTTGCTCGAACAAAATAAGTGTGCAACGACGCAGGCTACGCATTAGGATTTTTCAACACATAGAAAATTGACCTTTAAATATTATAACCATTAAGGATGATAGTTATATCCCTTTATTGAATTCCAAAAAAAAACAAGGTTATGTTGGCACCTTTAATTTTTTGCAATTTGAAGTGCCATTATGAGTTTACTTTGCACTAGTATCCTTTTTGACACACTTGCTAGATTTATCCAGATGCCCTACTTTGGATGATTACAATTTGAAATCTATTTATTTACATGAGGAGTACCTTGGTAGGCATGCTTACATGTTAGAATTAAGTGCACCTGTCCAATTTTAGACTCCAAGGATCAATTTTGATAGGTTTTTAGAACAAAATGTAAGTGGGTTATGATAAAGTTTTGTTGTTTTGTTTTTCAAACATGCTTAAGTTGCCCAATTTGCACAACATTATTTTGAATCCTAATAACCTTCATGGTAAAAGAATCAATTTCCTAAATTATCCACATGACAAAATGTTTGCTTGTGCATTTCCAAGCCCCTAGCATCTGATTTGATATTTTTAGTGTGCCAAAAGTGAAGGCAGTTTATTATAGGTTACATGCATATATGGGGACATAAGTAGTGAAGCTTCTTGTTAGAATTGTGATTGCAAATGCCATAGTAGGTATGGTTGTTAAATGTGAATGCATCGATATTGCACATATACTCTTATGAGAATGTCTCAAAGAGAAGTTATTTTAATGAATCAAAAGAGATGATAACAAGGTATATTGACTAAAAGGAAATGATGATGAGCTTGAGGGACCAAGTGTAAATGATAAACTAAGACATTTTTATCTATGGTAAAGAAAATATGGTTAGGAGAAATGCAAAATGCAAGGGATTGCCCACCTTTTCTTAATGTACAAATTAGAAAGAAGATGCCCTACTAGGCTCAAGCTTAGACTCAAGCACTAAGTGGGATAATGTTTTCTTGTTTTCTGATTATGATTAAGAATGAAATGGATAAAATGACCCAATGATGTAAGATAAAAGACCAAATAAGAAAAAATAGGCAATTTCAGAAAATACTTTGAAACGGGAACCTAAAAATTGATGGATCTTCAATTTGTGCTTGTGGTTGATAATGCTTGATCTTGGTTACCAAAATGAGGACATATAGGGTGTTTATAGACCTCATCACACATTTACAACTTCAAAAATAAGCCAGGCCAATCGAGGGATCTAATTTCCTATTGAAACATTGCAACAAAGTTCCAGTTCAAATTTGGGCCCAAACCTTAGGGAACAAAATGTGCTCAACATTTTGTTCCTAGGAACATAAAGCCTTGGAAATTTGTTCGTAGGAAAAAGCACCGAAATTCAAATGGGAATCTGGGAAGATATGCTACATGTTAGATCAAGGGGAGATAGGTAGCTAGATCAAGCATAATGGACATGAAATCTTGAAATCAACAAAATGGGGCCTAACCAAGCATCCATTATGGGTGCTAACTTTTTAGGATGATACATTATCAAATGTGGAAATGTATAATAAGGTGCAACCATCAATGTGGAGCTTCTATTTTTCACCAAAGATATATATACCAAGTTTAACTTTTTCGATCAAAGAATTATAGTAGAAGGGTGGGGGCCATATATGCATGCATATAATTATAATAGCACTACAAAGAGCTATTGTGGGGAGGCACATGCATTGTGCAATTACAATTTTGGAAAATGGGGGATGCACTCAAATGGATATATGAATTTAAAGGAGTTGACTTCATTACATATGTGCGTAATAAAATGAAATGTGATTGTTGTCAAGAGGTTAGCATAGGTAACAACAAAAGAGATGAAAATTTTAAGTAGGTACTCCAAAGGAAAACAAAGACTAAAGTATGGGATAAGATCACACCATCAAACAATTATAAAGTAAATGAAGAAATTGAATGAAGACAATGTCAAGTTTACTTTATCAATTAATTTATTATGACAATCTACGAATACTGATCCATGATAGGAGGAAGTTAATTGAGTTATGCAAACAAAGGAATGCATAAGGTCTATTAAAGACATGTCAGAACTAATTATAAAAGAATTAAAAAAATGTGGTGGTGGAGGTAAATCAAATATTTCTTGGAATCATTCAATTTTTGGGAAATTAGTAGAGCTTATTAATTGAATCAAATTCAATTGTGAGATAAATTACTTTACAAGTGGGCATAATATAATATCAAAATCTTTTTGTGCATAATATTACACGAGAAATGGCAAACACAAGTAGAGTGCAGATAAGATAACTTGGTTGCAAACTCTAAAAAGGAATATGTCAGAATTTGATATTCCTAACATTGTCACTAGGACAAGGGAAAATGTAGAGATCTATAACAAATCATACATTTTAAAGGTAGATTATAGATCAAAAGAATACAAGGGGCAAAGATAAGGCAAAATTCAGAGGATAAGATCACATTTTTATAGATCATATTTTCAATAGGATAAAGATAAGATCAAGCCAGATTATTTGCAAATTGTAGTATGAGAAAGAATATTTTATTACAGATAAAGTTAGAAGCAAAGAGTGAGTTGTCAATTGGAGAAGGGAGAGATATTTTAAAAATCATATTTTAATGAAAATGCCAAGTATCATTGTAGAGTTAGATTTAGGGTTTTCTTCTCTTCTATATCTATTTTTTTCTCTCTGAAAATGGATTCCATTCCAAATGTATTATTCTCGAAATTTCTAAATATAAGGCATACATTTTGAGAAACAAGTCTTGGATGACTTAGTTTGTTCTATTTTTTTGGTTTCTCAGGGATAATACCTTCATCAATGTAAATGTATTTATGAGTATACTTTCTTTTTTAGGATGAAATATAATGAAAGCATATATGTGCATATTTTTTTGTTGTTGTCTGCATGAATTTCATTGTGTTTCTTTTTGCAAATAGGATCAGGGGTCTGATTTGTTGGTCTATTCAATGTTTTGAATTACATATTTTAATTGCAACTTTCATTCAAGGAATGAATTAAACTATTGCAAGTAGAGTATGGAGAAATATGTTTTTAGTCAAAGATTTAATAAGGAGAGTACTAGGAAAAATTATTCTATGGATGTATCTTTGTAAGGCATAGATGCATGTATACCCCCTTATTATGGATTTATAAGTGTTATGAATAGGTCTTTGCATTATTCTATATTTGACTTTGATGCCTAAGATAAACACTAGTTTGAAGAGCTATTTTCTCAAGGGTTTAGATAGATAAGGGAATCAAATCAAAATCATTTGATAAAGTTTTATTTTAGTTCTATTTTAAGTTTAGTTTGTTTCAATTTTTAGTTTTAGGATTAGAATCATCTTGTTCTCAAGATATTTAGAGATTTCCAAATCAAGGATATAGCCAATTTCCATAGACCATACATATACTCTAGGTCAAGTACGAAGAACTAATCTATTTGCAATACCCACAGGAAAGGGAATTAGGATTATATTGGGTTCACATGCCCTGGTTTCATAAAGCCTAAAGTGGATAGGGTTGTAGTCAACTCATTATCCCTAACTACACCCTGTTAACTTGGCCACTAACCCAATACATATTGACTACTTTATAGAGGTTTTTGGCCAATCGGTTAGAAACACCAAAAGTTTACTCTTATAACTTATTCAAAAGGTATTTGGTGAGGTATAAACTTCATTTTCCACACCCTCTTTCCCATAAAAAACAACCAATGACATTAGTAGGTCACAATAATAATTTATTCAAATTGTTAACTAAATTCTCACAATCTTATAAACCATTAGTTTGACATCCCGATTCTATCTTGCAATCATAATCATATTAAATAGTTCTAATGTGCATATTTTTATAATAATTTAATGCATCATCCTAAAATGAAATTGACTTTTTTCAAGGCACTTCAAGGAAGGGAGAACTTGCATGATAATTTAAACAAATGAAATGATCGTGTAACCACTTATTTAAACCTAAATAGTCTAGACATATTTGGAGTTTAAGGTTTCTTTAGTCCTTAATGAAGTAGGGTCTTATACATACCTTCATGTGGTGCCTATATTGGTATCATGTATTGTGTCCTTGCCCATAACAATACTTTTCAATATTTGATTTGAAGCTATTTTCACACATGTACTATTTAGAAAAGGTATCAATGATGGGGATGTGACATGAGGATACCCTTTTTTCTCTTTACTTAAATATTCTTCAATTTATTGATCATTCCCATCCTTGCACTGCTTACTTGACTCTACATCATCACTCTGTCACCTCATGATGACTTCTAGATTAGGACTAAACACACTCTTTCTCTATCTTTATCATGGATTGAAGATTGTTGAAAAAGAAGGAGAACTTACATTCCTTTCTTTCTTTACTTGTGGGGACAAAATTTTATCATTGTAATACCCCAAAAGTGGGCTTAAGTACCATTAACCTCCTACATCAACAAATCGATCGAAATCGACCCTAAAGTCCTAACCAAGGCACCTCTGCACATCAAGCTATCAAAACCCTAATCAATTTTATCATAAATCTGCATCGGGGAATATTTTTGAATATTCCTAATCTATCCTAATTATCCCTAATTAAATATTATTTGGTGATAAATGACATTATTATTTATCCTAAGTGCGATTAATTGAATAGGTTGAATATTTATTTAATTAAACTTCATTTGGCCACTTAATCACTTTAATTATATTTAATTTAATTATTCTTAATTAATATTATTTATTTGACAATTAATCAAAAACTCTAAAATAATTGATTGAATATTTATTTAATTGATTAAAATTGAATTGTCAAATTGATAATATCATTTTGGAATAAACTTTGATTTAATAATTGATTAACCCACAAATCAGTTATTTAATTGATTAAATCAAATGGGTTGAGAATAAAACACATGGAAATTAAATAAATCAATATTTATCTATGCAAAAGTCAGAATGTCAGTTAACTCAAAATCAAATTTTTGACTCATTCTGTTAAGTTTCTAATCTCAACATCTGATTGTGAGTCATAAAGCTGATTTGCATGTTCTCAACATCTGATTGTGAGTCATAAAGTTGATTTGCATGATTTTTGAGAGTTAACTATTTCTAATTCCATGATAACTTGTCAATAAATTTGAGTTAATTAGGAAGTGATTTTTGGCTTTTCCATGAGTTATCAAATCTTGGAAACTCTATATAAATGACCTTCGGTTCTTCACAAATTAGTGTGCAATTTTTAGAACAACAACGTTATACTATCAAGTTCTTGAGAGATTATGCATCCATTGAGATCAATTGCTATCATTCAATTCTAGTTTTTGCATTCATAGCTTAGTTTGATTTCATTATTGTCAAGTTTTAGATCATTTTCATTTAGATTAATTCTTGTTATTGCATTGAAAATCACAAAAACATAGATTAAATCTTGCATTCATTTCACTCAATTTTGCATTTAAATCCTTCATTTAGACGTTGCATTGTCATTGATCTTGGTCAAATCTGAGAATACCATACTCATGTCTCTTAGAATACCATACTCATGTCTCTTAGAAGGACGTAGATCGCTTGATTGATGATATATTTGTTGATTTCTTATTTTTTTCATCATTAATCTGTTATGTTTTACTGAAGTGTTGTGGCTACTTAGCAAGTACAATTTTCACACACACATTTCTAGCACCCATTGTGGGCCCGATATTGGGTTTCCATTTCATTTTTTATCATTTTTCTAATCATTATTTGTCAAGTTTTTAGATTTTGGAAAATTTTCATACAATTTCTAGGAATTATCGTATGACAGTTTGCACATTGTCGTTTCAGATCATACTATTTTTCATATGACATACGATATCCTTACATTGTCGTGTCGGAACACATATATTGTCGTATCAAACTAAATTTTCCATGTGGGTAGGTATATATTTTTGTATGACATTCAACATCAATATTTCAATTACCGTATGGGTTTTGTGATCAATTTTTAAGGCTTTTGCCCTGAAATTTGATTGATACTAATCCTAACCTCTATTGTTTGTTGGTGCGTGATTGTTTTTAGATATCCTAACACTTTTTGTAGGACATGTGGAGAAGAATTGAGCATTGAAACTTACCTATTCTTGGCCTAATCTTGTCTTCTAAGCCTTTGTTTGCAGGAAACCCTTTTAGAAATCACTTGTCAAAGAAAGCTCAATCAACAAAAAATTTTGACTTTTAGTTTTGCAGGTTGCCAAATCTTCATCGAGAAAATATTTTGTTTGCTTAGAATCTCTTTTTCATAGGCACATAGTTAATTAATTACGTGTAGAATATTGACATTGTGGTAGATATTGAGGGGATTATGCTCTTCTTTTTTCAGAGAATTAGAAACCCATAAGGTATCTCCCCCTGGCAATGTATGTACTATCTCTAGATTAATTTTATTTTATGTGTCTTGGATAGGGAAAGGACAAGGTTGGAGGATTATGCTCTTGTCTTTTCAGAGAATCAGAAACCCAAATCCTGTGGTCCCCAACCTCATATTTCAATTAAACCTTTAGAGGGCTTGCTAGTTGAGGTAAAAATCTCCCAGGAATGACCCAAGTGGGTACAAGTCTTAAGCCGACTCTTCCACCCCACTATAAAATTTGATGCTTCCTTGAGGTTAAAGCCTCAAAAGACATGATTGTGCTTGTTCTTGGAACCTTGAGTTGATCTTTTCCATGAACATGCTTGGATCTTGTGTAGAGCCGAGCCATTTTAATATTTCTTGCGATACTACATAGGTTTGAGTACTCATAGGGTTAACAACCTCAATCCTACTTGCGAGACTATGGGAGACAATTGTAAATGAATGCCTTGATTAAAAGCCTAAGCTAGTTTTCCACTAATCTACCTCTGAAGGATTTGTAGTGCTTATGCGAGGTGAATTGTAATCACCCCAAGAAACTTGTCATATCAAGCCACTTCCAACGTTAACACATAGACATATATGGGAGTCAATATTCATTATGTGTTATTGGCCTCCCATATGGTGGGGAGTTGGGGAATGTGTTCCTAAGTCAATGAGAAAGTAATACATCTCTTCTCCTAGTTAGGTTAATCTAGGTGTGATTGATTCATTGAGTCAGTTCCCACGTGTTTTCTGTGATTGTAAGCCTATTGCTATGTTAAACATCCTCGGACAATTAAAAACACAGATACTAAAAATTGGAAAGAAAATTGAAGACCAAAGACATCAAAAATCCAAAATTTGAAGCAAAAATCCTTTTCTGGTGTCAGTTGTCATTTTCACCTGATAATTGTCGTATGACAATTACTCAAAAATATGAAGTTTCATATCAGAATCCCCTATTGTTGTATGAGAATCCTGTTATTGTCGTACGAGTGTTATCACATTTTGCAAGCATAATTCCTTTTTCTAGTGTCAATTATTGTACGAGATTCCAAATTATCGTGCTAGAGTCTATTTTGTGTCGTACAAGCCTATATACTGTCGTACAATTTTTTTTTTTTTTCAAAACTGTCAGAAAAGTCATCCTGTTAACAGAAAAGCTAGTCAACCCTCTGTTTTGATCAAAATTTTGTTAGAAAATTCATTGTACCAGGAAAAGAGCTTGAAAAAGAGCAAGTATCTTTCATTTCCCTAAAGTGGTCTAGTTTACTTGATTTGTCATCTTGAAGGTTAATCTGGAACATGTTTCATCTTGTGTCAAAAACCTTGTCAAACAACCTGAATTTTTCATCAATACTCAAAGACTAAGTGTCATGTATCAGTATCCACTATCCTTTTGGGCATCTACCCATACATCTTGGATACTGTACCTTTCACTAATGTCATCTTTTCATCAGTGATCAACACTCATTTTGACAAGGTCACGTCACTTGGTCTTTCCAAATTAGATTGTCATTTTAGTTTTCTTATCTTGCTCCAAGATTCACCTAAAGGTTAATGGTGAAAATTAGAGCCTCCTTACATAGAAAACAAAGAGAAGAACCAAAGACATCATCCTCATCTTCTCTCATTTCCCAATCATTACATCAACCATATGATCCCAATCTTTATGAGGAAGATGAGTTAGGCAATCTACACCCAAAGAGAGGTAACACACCTCCTCTTAAATCAATTCATGATAACAATCAACACACTGTTATGTCTCAAAGAGAAGCTAGCCATGGTTCACAAGGCCATGATGCTGATGAAGGAAGGAATCAAGATCCCACACCTTCATAAATTGTACAATACTGAGATGATGATCTCTTTAAGAAGCTCATGAAACATTTCCTATGAGAGGATAAAGAGACATACTTCTTCGAATTGACCCAACAAGGGGCTAAACTTCCTCACAATTTTAATGTTGAAGATATCATAACACAAGAGGAAGAGACCTCTATCATAACCATGATGAAACAAATGCATGCTATGCATGTGAAACTTAACAAGCTAGAAAAGGAGAAAGAACTCAAAGAATTCTCAATGGATGCCCTGTGTCCATTTCCATTCGATCAAAGCTTGTATATGCCACCTCTCCCTTAAGGGGTAGAGCTACCAAAGTATGACAAATATGATGAAAATTCAGATCCTCAAGATCATGTTAGAGAGTTTTCCACCCTATCAATGGAGTTCATGCATGAACTAACCTATCTAATGCATCTCTTCCCATGATCTTTGGGAGGGGCAGCCATAATTTGGTTCTCCAAAATACCGCCAATGATCAAGACTTTTGAGGAATTAATAAAATTATTCTATCAATAATACTCCTACAATATTCAACACCTTGTCACAATGATAGACATCTATATAACTTGAAACAAAAAATAGGAGAACCATTCCTGACTTTTCTCAAACGTTGGAGGAAGAAGTTCTTGCTATATCCTCAACAAATTCTAGAAAATGAGAAACTGGAAATCTTTATCAATAACCTAATTCTAAAAATCAACTATCACATTCAGATGCAAAATCACACTTCATTTGACAAAATGGTAGATAGTGCCATGAAAATAGAGGATGTACTTGTTTGCAAGGGAGATATCATGCTTTACAAAGAAAAAAAGTATGATTCAAATTCCAATTCCAACAACAAAGATAAAGTCAAATTTTGGAATAAGAACAAAAATGTTGTCATGGATGGTGTTGTTGATCATATTAGTGATCCACCTAAAGCACCATCATTCAACCTCACAATTGGCACTCAACCCATAAAAGCTTCAGAGAAACATGCAACCGAGCCTCCTAAAAAGTCAAATGAATACAAACCGTGGGTTACAAAACCAAAGTGCGAGTTTTCTCCTTTGGGTGAGTCCTTGGAATCTACCATAAAACCTTATTGGCAAATAACATCATCACATTACCTGCCATAAAACCTTATGACCCAGAAATCAAACCAAAATGGTGGAAGGAGACCGATTTCTATGATTTTCACCGAAACAAGGGTCATAAAACTAATAATTGCATGCACCTAAAACATCTTATTCAAGATAAAATTGATGCTGGAGAAATTGTAATTGACAACCATAAATCCAATAATAATCATACAACATTCACAAAAACTTTTCCAAAACATACTCAGGGAGAATCATCATCTTCCAAACCAAATGTGGGTGCTAAGGTCAATTAGACATACTCTATTAATAGTGATGTAATCAACATGGTAGATCCATGCATATCTCATCATTGAAATGTCATCACCATTGTCAACAAGGACAAAGACAACAAATCAACCAATGTGATCACTTGATCTCAAGCTTAGGTAACTCTTCCAGGACTAAACTTGGGTTCATCAAATGCCCTGAAAGCACCATTCAATCTTGCATCAACAACTAAAAAAAGGACTGCCTCTAGATCTTCCAATTCTAAAGAGTCCAAAATAACATCTTGAGGATACAACATTATCTAACAACTCCAACATACTAATACAAAGATCTCCATATTTGAATGACTTTAGATTTCTCTTGCTCACCGAGCAGTTCTAGACAAAGCTATCATCAATTCTAATGTTCCATAAGATCTTGATCTTAATCAGTTTCAGACCATGGTGGATCATTTGACATCTCCTTAATACATATACTTTTCAAAGGAAGATGACAATTCACTCATTCATCCACATAACCAACCATTGCTTATTGAGGTCATGATTGAAAACCACTGTGTCAAATGTGTATTGATAGATGGAGGTACTGGTCTAAACATTTGTTCATGCAAATTGGTTACTCAACTAGGGTTATCAGAAGATTCTATTGATCCAAAAAAAAAACAATAAAAGCATATGATGAGCAAGAAAGATCTTCAAAAGGAGTCATCGTGCTACCTATCAGGACAAGACCTATAATCAAAGACATAACTTGTCAAGTACTGGACCTCCCACTAGCCTATAACATCCTTTTGGGAAGACCCTATATTCATGAAATGTAAGCTATTCTATCAACATACCATCAATGTATCAAGTTCCCATATGATGGAGTAGAGGTCACAATACCCACAGACACATCAATATCTTGTAATGCTTTGAAAGAAAGTGCTGATAAAATTGCTCCACACAATAGAGAGTCTCCTACAAAAGAGAGTGATATAGCCTCCACATCCAAAATGGAAGACATAGCTAAGGAAATCAAAATCAAAGATACAAGTATGGGAGAATACATAATAGAACCATTTCTATCTCTTACATCTCTCCCACTCTTAACTAAATCTTATAGGCAACCTTCAGAGAAAATGAAACCTACAACTAAAGAAACACAAATCACCTATGATGGGAGTTTTATCACAAAACATGTATCCAAACAAGAATCAGATGAAGAGGAGGCTATACTAGCTTGGTTATACAAATATGAATGTCAATCATAAATGGTTCAAAAGTGTGAACCTAAATCACTTAAGGTTCCTTCAAAATCATATAGACCAGGACACAAGTTAATTTCTAAAATGGGATACACTAGAAAAGGACCTCTAAGAACAAGAGGAAAAGGTATCATAAAACCCATTGAACACTGTGGGAGAACAAAAAAAGATACATCATGCATAGGTTATCAAAATAAACCTTTCCATCTCAATGGGAACTCTACTCATGTCATAGAGAAAATAGAACCAGGAACATATATTCATAAAGAGGAAGAAACATACCATATAGATAGTGATGATTCAGACACAACATATATTTTTCCCTATGAATGTATACCTCAGTACATCTTAGACCTTCTTAATGATGAAAATAAATCTAAGGAAATAGTTAATGTGGTAGATACACAAGAACCTAGTACTTCACAAGAACAAACTGGTACACAAGAAACAATCACAACACAAGAAATGACTAATCGAAAAAGAAAACTAGAAGGAGAAGGTACATCCCTCACCATAGAAGAACATTTGGGACACTCTAATTATTATGAGATAGATTCTCATGAATATGAATTCCGTTCAGATTTCGAAGGAAACCTTGCTTGGGGAATTTGTCCCAATTTCACACATGTTCTTGACTTTCCCAAAGATCATGATGAGGAATCCAATGATTGTGAATGGGGAGTCATTCCAGAACCTAAAGAAGAGGAACTCATAACAGACAAACATATTGATGTTATTCACCAATACACACCTATGATTGACGTGAGTGTAGAACTACATGACATACCTTATGAAAATGATTCACTTATTCCTAACGTACGATCCAACGATGAAGGTGAGATGCTTAACAAACTAAACATCTTAAGTAGTAATATCACCTTAGAATTTGAGAGTTGGATTAGAACTAATGATGACAACACTATATGTGTAAACACTATTAGATAGTCCTTCCCTCATCTTACTATTCAACATCCTGAACTTATTGACCAAACGTCCAAGACCCAAGCTGAGATATCCATACTTTTCAAATAGGCTACGCCTTAGCATGCTACCTGAATGCGGTTGAACATATGAAAAATTCCATCAGTGAACCCAGCATCAGCATGACAGAGTCAAATATCAAATATCTCAGTCATAAAAACAAAAAGAAAAAGAAAAAGAGCTCTAAGGGTGAAAACCACTATGTGGCAGTCTCGGAGCCAAAAATAGTAAAAAATAAAAGACTTATCCAAAAGTGAAAACCTCTTTGAGGTGCCCCAGGATGAGATATTTGATGTCCTTCCAATTCATTTACAAGACATATCACCATTTTTGATAGAACCAACTCAATCTATCAATTTAGGCACACCAGAAGAACCTCAGTTGATTCATGTTGCACAATCTTTATCAGAAGAGGAGAAACAAGAATTCACCAAATTCTTAACGGAGAAGAAGATAAAATTTTCATGGAAATATTTAGACATGCCAGGATTAGATCCTAATCTAATTATGCATCATCTCTTTATAGCTCTAGGAGTTAAACCAATCAAGAAGAATTTGTGAAAAATGCACCCTCATGTTGCACTTCTTGTCAAAGCTGAATTAGAAAAATTACTTAAGGTAGGATTCATCCGAGTCATAGACTATGCAGAATGGATATCAAACATTGTTTTGGTGTCAAAACCAGATAAATCTATATGAGTATACACAAATTTTAGAGATGTAAACAAAGAATGCCTAAAGGATGAATTTCCACTACCAAACATCGATATGATAATGCATATGATTGCGGGATTTGAAATGTACTCTTTAATGGACTATGTTTCTGATATAACCAAATCAAGATTGCTCTAGAGGATCAAGAGAAAATAACTTTCACCTATGCATGGGGTACTTTCTACTGGAATTTAATGCCATCTAGTTTGAAAAATGCTGGTGCTACTTATCAAAGAGCCATGAAATCTATCTTTCATGATATGATGCATAAAAATATGGAAGACTGTGTAGATGACACATTGGCTATATCAATGAAGAGATCTGAACACCTATCTGACTTGGGTACAATACTGGATAGAATGGAAAAATTTAGTCTTAGGCTAAATCCCAAGAAATGTGCCTTTGGTATCACTTCAGGAAAGCTCCTAGGATACATTGTTTCAAAGAAGGATATAGAAGTGGAACCGAAAAAGGTAAAAGAAATCATGGAGATGCAACCTCCTAAAAATATTAGTCAAATGCATACTTTGAAAGGAAGGGTACAATCCATCAGATGCTTCATCTCTTAGTTAGCTGATATATCATAACCTTTCAATAAAACATTGCATAAAGGTGTGACTTCCAAATGGAGCGAGGAATGTGAAAATAATTTCAACCCTATTAAGAATACTTGGAAAATCCACCAATTCTCATGCCTCCTATCCATGGAAAGCCATTGATATTGTATGTTTCTAAAACAAATACATCACTAGGGGCATTATTGGCACAACATGATGAGAATAAATGAGAAAGAGATACCTATTACATCAGTCAAACATTGGTGGTCTATGAAAATAATTACTCTATGATAGAGAAAGCATGTCTAGTTGTGATCTTTGCATCACAAAAATTGAGACACTACATGTTGGCTCACACTATACACCTAGTAGAAAAGATAGATCCACTAAAATACTTGTTAAGCAAAGCTTCTCTCATGGGTAGACTAGAAAAATGGGTAATGCTACTGAGAAAATTTGACATTGAGTATATTGAAAGGAAAGCCATCAAATGACAAGCCATCATAGATCAACTAGCTGAAGCTCCACTGTTTGATAGTCAACCAATGAAAATAGATTTTCCTGATGCTTCTATCATGTACATATCTTCAAGAATATGATACTTATTCTTTGATGGGTCTTACACACAAAATAGATTCAGAGCTGGTATTTTGTTCATCACTCCACAAGGATATTCCATTCCAAAGGCATTCAGAATCAAATTTATTTGTACCAATAATATAGTAGAATATGAAGCTCTGTTAAATGGAATGAAATTGGCAATATAATGGAAAGTAACATAATTACACATTCATGGAGACTCCCAACTGGTCATTAACCAAGTCAATGATGTATATCAAATAATTTAGATGAAAAGTTGATTCCATAAAAATGGATGGTAGATGATCTCAAGAAATACTTCATTTCTACCATGTTTGAACAGATACCTAGAATGGAGAACAAGGTAGCTGATGCCATGGCTACAATGTCATCTTTACTGCAACAACCAAAGCATGAGCTATGCTATGAGTTCCTGGTGGAAGCACTATCATTCCCTTCATATAATTTCCTAGAAACCCATATGATCTACACTATTATTGGTCATGATTCCTCATGTTACAAGACTATCTATTCCTACCTCCATGACCAAGTAATTCCTGATACCCTTAATCATCATGAAAAATGTCATCTTATCCGAAACACATCATAGTATGTCATCATTGGTAATGATCTATACAAAAAAAGTCTGGATGGTACACTCCTTAGATGTTTAGAGCAAGAAGAGTTGAAACACACATTAGAGGAAGTCCACGAAGGTATTTATGGGTCACATTCCAATGGTCTAACATTAGCTCAAAACATCATTAGGATGGGGTAATATTGGCTAGATATGGAGAAAGAAGCTGTGAAATATGCTAAGAACTACAAGAAATGTCAGGTCTATGGTAATTTAATTCATGCACCAGGTAGAGATATGATTCCATTTACAACACAATGGCCTTTTCAGCAATGGGTGTTTGATCTCATAGGAGCCATATATCCACATTCGTCAAATGGTTACACCCATATCATCACATCAACTGATTATTTCACAAAATGGATTGAAGTAGTTCCTTTTACACAAGCAATTGGTAAACAAATTTCTATGTTCATCTTAAACTACATAATTTTCTGATATGGTATCCCACATTCCATCATTACTGACAACGGAGGCCAATTCAAAAATAATGACCTAGATTCCTTATGTTCTAAATTCAAGATCACTCAACATTGGTCATCTATCTACTATCCACAGGGAAATGGACAAGCTGAAGCGTCCAACAAGAACTTACTGAAAATCTTGCACTACACAGTCAACAAAATAGGGAGGGATTGGCATCTGATGATAAATCTAGCTCTCTGGGCTTATAGGACAAGTATAAGAACACCCATTGGGGCCACTCCTTTCACTTTAGTATATGGGACTGAAGCGGTACTACCTATAGAGGTTGAAATCCTATCTCTCAGAATTAAAATGTGTGGTCTAGTAACTGATGATGACTACAGAGTATATAGGTTGCAAGAACTTGAATTACTAGATGAGCGCATGCAAGTTGCATATGATCATCTCAGAGTATATCATAAAATTTTTTCTAGAGGCTACAACAAGAAAGTCAGATAGAGAATTTCAGGTCATTGATCTAGTCTTGAGAGAGAACACTAAAAATCAATCCCATTGAGAATGCAAAGGAAAGTTTGAACCCAACTAGGTGGGTCCCTTTTTTGTTACAACTACTTTTGGCTCTAGAGCCTAACAACTCTCAGTGACTAAAGGAGAATAGCTTTGAGAACCGATCAATGTTCATCATCTAAAGAAATTCTACGCCTAGACATTCAACATGTGTAAAATATCCTAAAAAGAATATAAAAATCAGAAAAAGTCCTGAAAAAATGATCATTTTGGTGAAAACCTAGCAATAGGCACCTTGATGGTACAATAAAAAAATAAAAATATAATTTTTTTTTGAAAAATATAAAATTACAAAAAAAAGAAGAAAAAGAAAAAGAGCCTTGGTGAAAACTTGGTAAACAGGCACCTTGGTAGCAAAAATAGAATCTCTGCCAAGATGGTGAAAACCTGACACATGGGTGCCACTTGTATGGAATGCTCCTATCAAAGAAATCTTGGTAATTTCCAAATTTTATGTCCTATTTTAGTTTGTATATATCTTTCAATTCAATAAGTCGGTCTGGCACAATGCAACAAGAGTATGAACCTAATCAATGTTTACAACTTGGAGACATTCCTAGTCATATCCTATGGTCCTCAATACCTCAAATGAGTCATATCCAAGTCAGTGTCCTTTAGTACTTTATCCGAGTTAGTTCTTATGTCTCTCTACTAGTCAAGAATTTTTTCCACTTACAACAACACAAACAAACACACTACTGCAACAAAACAATCTCGGATATATGCTAGAATCTTTTTGTATGCTGACTATTCCACATGATATTTTTGCATATTATGTCCCTTGAGCTAATCATTGATGTCCTTCATGGATCTAAAATGGAAAGGATGGGGGCATAATCTTTTATTTGTTTTATCCTTTTGAGTGATTTCTTACTCCTACTGTGAAATGAGACATTGCCCAAGGATGTGAATGATAAAGGGTCATTGCGAGTAATTATCATTAGAGTAAGGATGGACTCCCACTACTTGGCATGTTTGTATGCAAGGCATATTTAGGTCATCAAAATATTTATGCTCTGAGGCTTATACAAATGTCTAAATTAAAATGGACATGATATTTAGGTCATCCTTGCTCTTGCGCCTTGGTGCTTATATCTAATCTGACAAATCTGACTAAACGCCAATATTCATATATTCATGGTTGCCTAACCAGTGAGAATTGTATCGACATCTGATGTTACCTAAAATATTCAGTGATGAAAAAGATCGACAAATGATCAGTGACTAGGTCCTAGGTTGCATTTCATCAGTGTCTTGCATCGTTGTCTAGTTGCATGTCTTTCATGATTTGAATTCAGCATAGCACTTAATGTTCTAAAAATTGCACTTCAAATGAAAAGATCGAGGGTCATGTGAAGGTCTCTCAAAAAAACAAGAAAGAAGTCAATGTCTTGAGTAAAAAATCCATTTTGACAAATGAATGATCAATTGAATTCTTCATGTACCTACAAAAACATCATGTGGATTGCTGAATTTACATTTTCATACTCATTTCATATATCCATTGTATTACATACATTTGCATCAATAACCATAATAAAGAAATGAATTTTCATAATCCATATAACATCATTTCATCTATAATACATAATCATAAATACATTGAAACTAAAATAGGCATTACATACATTTGCATCACATGATGAAAAATCATAAACTGAAATAATAAGTGCCATGAAGTCAAAACCAAAAGATCTTGTATATATATCAAATAATCATGGGGTACATATCAAAATCTATAGTACAAGTAGATAAAAATGTGCATATAATACATCATCAATGATAAGCTACAATGAGCTGTATGTCTACAATCAAAATTGGTCCAAAGATCTACGAAAATAGGAGGACGCTATCAAATCAGCTCTTGTCCCGATCCTCAATGTTAGGTGTGTCTCCTCCTCTGGCTGGGGCCTCAGGTGGTGAATCCACCCTCAGTGCCCTCACTCCCTCTAAAACTAGCATATACTAGGAGTAGGTTGGTACCCTATGATCTGCTGGGACAACTGCAAAATAGGCTGACACGTAGTAGGCTGTTCGACTCATCTAATGAACTACCTCCCCTCTCAAGGTCTGTGTCTCAACTCAGGATTCTCATAGTTAAGTGTCTTGCTCTGCAAACCTAATCTCCAGAGAGAGTCTCTGGGATCTCAACTCCTTGATATGTTGACAGAGTCAGTGTATGGTGTCTTGAGGTGTGTGTCTCAACCCCTCCTCTACTACATCTCGCTCTCTGCCCACTACCTCATATCCGCCCAACACCTCCCCCCTCACCTTCCAATGTCTCACCTTAGCTCCCAAGTCAAAATATGGAGCCTCCTCTACCTCACCCATGGGAACATCTTGATCCACTCCCAAAACCTCCTCTGCTCCTATGGTTCTACCAATGGCACCTAGCGAGCCACTCTCACCCTTGGTACGTGTCCATTGAAAAACTGATGGTCTAGACATCAGAACCACTCATGGCCTAAGGGAAGGTCTAACATCAGGTACCTATTGTGCTGAGGCACCTATGACTCTCTACACAAGAGGATTCTGATGTGCAACTAGAATCTGAGTATCCCTCCTCCTCTGACCCCTACCTCGGGGAGCACTTGTAACATCCTCGACCACCTCAATCATTGGGATAGGCTCTATCAGATCTAAAAACCATAGGAAGGGGTGCTCTGCCAGGTGTGCCCTATATTCATTTTTGACTACTGCATCTATCATCTGCACCTTGTAATCCTAGTCTTTCCTTTGAAGGCTGCTATAATCCTACATGCATATGATATATGATCGTCATGGACCCTAGCCTAGTCCCATCTTTTGAACCTTTCGGGCATATGCTGCAAACTCCTGAGGGGCATCTTGTACCAAGCTGTACTGTCTCCATACTTAGGTAATAAAAAATACCTCCAAAATATTGGTTGATCGACCAATCAGTGGGAGGCTCTGACAAAAATATCCCATTTGTTCCCTAGCTATAGGCCATGCCTCAACCCATAAGTATGGTCTCCAAAAAACAATTGTCATATCATCTAGGACCCGCTGCCAGTACTTAGTTTGACCCATCTTGGCCTAGGTCACATATCCTACATACCTATAAATCAGAGGTTGTTGAGGCTGCCTCTCATCTCTGCATATCGGCCTACAAATAGGGATATGCTCCCATGCCCAAACTTGTAAGACTATAACCCTGCTAGCAAAGCTCTTACCCTCATGGTAAACAACCTTATGCATCTCAGAGAATATATGTGCTAATAAGCACTGACCCTATCTAAGCTCTGTAGGGTGAACCATCAGACGCTGAACCATCGGGGTCCATCCCATTAGAAAACTATTCTATTGATGGTCTGACATAATGACCCCTCTTACCATACCTGCTATGATACACTCCAACCTATGCATCTATCCATACCTCTGCACTAGGGTCTCCCATGGAATCTACTGAGCTATCTACTCATCTGCCTCGAATACTATACAAAATGCCTACAGACATGTGTTCCCTGAGCTAATATAGTTAGGGTGAGGACCATGGAATGGTATCTTGAGGATCTGGTACACATCCTCTAGTGTGATAGTAATCTCCCCTATCGGAAGATGAAAAGTCTGGGTCTCAGAGTGAAACCTCTCAATCATTGCTATAATAAGACCATGATTTGCCCTGATCTTGGACAAACCAATGAGATGCTTGAACCCACATGATGCTAGGTATACTCTCATCAGGTTCGGTAGTGAAACACAAAGCCTCTGTGTGGCCGGATGTGAGACTCTAACATGAATATTAGGATATCTAATCTGCAAATACCAAATGATAAGAGAAACATCTATAAATCGATCCAAATCAATGCCAAGTGCATGCAAATCAACAAACTAAACATTCTAAAAGGTGCATTAAATGCCATTAAATCTAGCTGAGCAATCAAATATTTTTAAAAAATGCATTAAGTACCCTAAAAACACTCACTATTTTTCATATGATAGTTTAGGAAATTTAAAACTAGTGTCAAGTGTTGTACGATAATATACTACAACCCATATGATATTTACTTTGAAATGACACTAAACAGGTTGTCGTATGACAAATAAGGGATGCCAAGAAATGCCGCATGAGAAATGTGTATTTCCCATATGACACACTCAACAAACACATACTACACTTGACCTAAAGTTGAATTTCCATACGACAATGTACCATTGCCATATGCCAATCCTTGAGTAAAAAACTCAAAACGACCAAAAACTGCTAAAAATTTCAAAACTTCAAATTAAAACATGTAAATTTAATGAAAAGAAGAGTTAAGAAGTTGACTTACTAGGTTCTCGTATGGATGGGGTCTTTGGAACCGACGAGATCACTCAAATCAATGAGAAGACACTAGAACCACCATTTTATTGCTCAGAGGGCTCCACAAGTCTCAAAAGTCAAATGACACAAATGATTTGAAAATGACCCCTTTCGGCCTTATATAGATTTTGACCTAATTTTCAAAAGTGCTTTGATTGACATGAAAACAACACCCCTAGCTAATTTTGACGTCCTCAATCCATTTTTGGGATCAAAATCAAAATTTGAGATTGTTTCATTTGTCAAAAACATGATTTAAAAATTTTGGACCCAAGACGGCTGATTGCTTGCATAATCGACCTTCATGACATGAACAAAATCCAGATCTCAACCTATTTGATCATCTTACATCAATTTTTTTGAATTTCAACTTGGTCAACCATGGTCAACCATGGTCAAACCTAGTTAAACTTGGTCAAAAAGGCCTCTAAATGATGCAGAATGCATCCCTGAATGTATACAACCAATTCTAAAATTGATCACAAAGGTTCACATTAATTCAAACTGGCTTTCTCACCAGATTTCAATTTTAATCCCAAAGGGGGCATAGTATTACACATCATTAATCAAATCTGTTAATCAAATATTCTTCAGCAATCAAGACAACAACCAAGTCTAATTGCCAACTTAATCAAAGTCCTTGTCACTTGGGGCATATCGCTTGGGGCTTATCAGATTCATTAAAATCTATATCAATCGGTATTCTCTTAAATCTTATAAACTATATCAGCTCTTCATAACCATCAGTTCAAATGTTTTATTTCCTTGATTCTTCGTAACTGAAGAGTTCAGAGTTGGTATCCTTTTGATTCCTTTGGACAAGCAGGTCTAGAGTCAGAATATTCAATTTCCTTGTAATCATAGGTTCAGAATCAAGCATTTTATCACTTCTTCATAATCATAGGTTCAGAGTTGCTATTGTGGACATCATCTTTAATTTTTTGGTCAATCAAGACTTGAATCAACATCTTCAAATCTTTCAATCAATTTCTATCTCAGAATTGGTTAATCAAATCCAAATTAGATTCTCCACCACATAATTGAGTTCGGGTCTCAACAAATAGATTTATCTTTGAACCACTGCGCTTCGCATAGTAATTCAAAGAGGGGCAAAATGTAATACCTCAAAAATGGGCTTAAGTGCCATTAAACTCCTACATCAACAAATCGATCGAAATTGACCGTAAATTCCTAACCCAAGGCACATCTGCACATCAAGCTATCGAAACCCTAATCGATTTTATCACAAATCTGCATCATGGAATATTTTTGAATATTCCTAATCTATCCTAATTAAATATTATTTGGTGATAAATGACATTATTATTTATCCTAAGTGCGATTAATTGAATATTTATTTAATTAAACTTCATTTGGCCACTTAATCACTTTAATTAGATTTAATTTAATTATTATTAATTAATATTATTTATTTAACAATTAATCAAAAAATCTAAAATAATTGATTGAATATTTATTGAATTGATTAAAATTGAATTGTCAAATTGATAATATTATTTTGAAATAAACTTTGATTTAATAATTGATTAACCCACAAATCAATTATTTAATTGATTAAATCAAATGGGTTGAGAATAAAACACATGGGTTGAGAATAAAACACATGGAAATTAAATAAATCAATATTTATCTATGCAAAAATTAGAAGGTCAGTTAACTCAAAATCAACTTTTTGACTCATTCTGTTAAGTTTCTAATCTCAACATCTGATTGCGAGTCATAAAGCTGATTTGCATGATTTTTGAGAGTTATATGTTTCTAATTCCATGATAACTTGTTAATCAATACCAGTTAATCAGGGAGTGATTTTTGGCTTTTCCATGAGTTATCAAATCCTAGAAACTCTATATAAATGGCCTTCGGTTCTTCGCAAATCAATGTGCAATTTTGAGAACAACAACATTATACTATCGAGTTCTTGAGAGATTGTGCATCCATTGAGATCAATTGCTATAATTCAATTCTAGTTTTTGCATTCATAACTTAGTTTGATTTCATTATTGTCAAGTTTTAGATCATTTTCATTTAGATTAATTCTTTTTATTGCATTGAAAATCACAAAACATAGATTAAATCTTGCATTCATTTCACTCATTTTTGAATTTAAATCCTTCATTTAGACGTTGCATTGTCACTGATATCGGTCAAATCTGAGAATACCATACTCACATCTCTTAGAAGGCAGTACATCGCTTGATTGATGATATATTTTTTGATTTCTTATTTGTTTATCATTGTAGACACCTAAAAATCCTTTAGAAAATAAAGTATTTTTATTTTCTGAAAAACCCTTGATGACATCATCATTAATTAATTAATTTATTTATTTTTATGTCATTAAATCCCTTTATCTTAATTAAAAATATTTAATTAAGAAATCCCTTCTAGAAATGTTTAAATCAAATTTAAACACCATTCCCCTATTTATTAATTATTTAATTAATAAATTGACCAATAATTATTAAAATAAATAAAAAAATTTATTTTACTCCTAAACCTTAGAAATATCCTAAGGATCCTTAACCTCTTCTAGAATCTCCTAATCTCACTTTAATTTTAATTAAAGGAGGATTTAGCCATTTCCTAAGCCTAATCCCAACTCAAAAACATTTAAACCAAAATTAAGTGTTAATCCTTCTTATTTATTAAATTTATTTAATAAATAAAATCCTCAACCAAAAAGCCTTTTGAAATAAATAAACATCTATTTATTTCCTCAAACTTAGAAATATCCTAGGAAAACCCTAGACTCTTCTAGAACTTTCCTAATCCTTTCCTAAACCCATTTAGGGGAAATTACCTACTTTTCCTAGGCTAATCCAAGTCTCCTTTGACTCCTAGTCAAACCTTTCCCCTAATAAGCCTCAAAACTCATTAAGCCTTTGAGATGAATAAATATTATCTATTTCTTAAATCCATAATTATCCTAGAAAGTCCTAGATTCCTCTAGAAGGTCTTCATCCTCATCCAAAGCCTTGGTCCAACCAAAAGTCAATCCTTATCCTTGACTCACCCCTAACCAAACCCCAAACTCTAACTCTTCCTCCTAACCCAAGCCCTTCCCAAATCCTATAAATACTCCTCCTTCCAAGAGCAAATTATTAGCTTAGTTTGTATCATTTATGCATTGTTATCATGAGCATTTTTAGCTAGATCATCTTAGCATAAATCTTAATTTGTTAGATTTCTTCATGTTTCTTCATTTTTTCTAACACATCTTAGAATAGCTTAATGGATTAATCTTAGTTCATATTTCAAGCTTTTCTCTTCATTTATGCATCACCACAAATCCCTCTCTATGCGTTTGAGAGCACACCCACATCCCTCTAATTGAAGCAAATCAAACATTTGCTTTTAGAAACAATCTTGAGGTGGCTTGGTTTATATTTGTTTATTCTTTGAACTGATAAATGCTAGATTAGTCTAATGTTTGAATGTTTCAGCCTTTCAAAACATATAACAGGTCTAAAACCATAGTCTACAATCATTAATCTATAATGTTTTACTGAAGTGTTATGGCTTCTTAGCAGGTACAATTTTCAGACACACAATCACAACTTCTCATATTTTATTTTCTCATGTAGGATGAGAGACTCTTTGCATTCAAGTGTTAGGATACACTTGTAATTGACCAACTACTTTTATGCCTTATAAGGGTCTATCAATTTTCCAAACAATAAGCTTAACTTTGAGTGAGATAGAATGAAGACTAGAGTATTGTGGGAAGAGACTCTTCTACAAATAATAAGGGGAAAATTGATGTATACAAGTTGGGTTATTTCCTAGTGAGGAGTCTCCTTTAATGAAAAATAGGGCTAGGAGCCTTAGAATTAGACAACCCAATAGAAGTCTATTTGACATGCATCCCTTGCTTGAAATTTTGGGCTTCTAATTTAGACAACTTCTCCTCTCATGCTTGGCATTTTCTTTTGGGAGAAATAGATAGAATTTTTCCCTTCAGAGTCTCCATCCATTGCTATAACCAGGCCTGGGAGACCAACCTTTCTTGGTATATCTATTCTTCTTCAATAGCCTCTAGCTATTTCTTAAAATTCACAATTATCTCTTTGGCTTCATCATTACCAAGGTTCCTCCCATATTGAGAATAAAATTGTAAATGATTACTCTAACGGGGATGAGAAAAGCTTCATGAAATAGTTGGTGAATATATTTAGGCTATCCAAATGGTTGCACTAAGGTAACACATAACATATATTGAGGAATTATTTATAACCCATCATGGTGAGACAATACACAGAAAAATCAGGTCTAAAACATTGGTCTAACTCTATTGACAAGAAGGTAGAGAGAGTGTAAGTTGAAGGAAAGGTGAATAGAAAACATGATGCTCATGATGTCTTTCTATAGGATCATTCAAGAGGGTTTCTCCTCTAATTGAGATAAAATGGTCTGCCTATTGAGAACTAAAAATATTCTATTGGAGTTCCAAGAAATCCATCATCACATAGTCGCCAAGTGTGCCAGAAACCTCCTCTAGGATGGACATACTTAAGGTTGCATTAAACCTATAGTGCCAATGGTTATCTTTGTGTTCTATTGGACATGCTAGGAAAAACTATTGACATCCAAAGGTTTCACTTATTAGAGGGAAATCCAAATGCTTCACATATGTTGGACTTGGTGTGATTCATGAAACAACCTCCTTAATTTTAGAAGTTGACTCTTCAAAATAGAAGAAGGAAATGGAAGAGAGAAACATAAAGAAAACTTAGAAAGAGCTCATGACATGGTTACATCTCCTACTAACTAATGTTAGCCAACATAAAAGCTTAACAAACTAAAATTGAAATGACTATACTCATTTTGTTATACAATGCATAATGTATCAGTATCATGATAAAATAATAACAACGCATGACAAAGGCCCAAAAACATAGTATGATGTATTAGTTTCTATTAAGAACAATTTATATTATAAAGATCCCTGAGTAGAGTTGCTAATATTAATAGTTATAAATGTATACTATCCTAATGTAGTGCTACAAATCAGTTCCCTTTTTGAGTAAGAAATATTTTGAAAGAATCCTAAATGTTAGAAATAGAACCCTCAAAATAAGGTTCCTCCCCTACTTTATACAATGATCAACCTTTGAACTGAGAGGGTCATAAAATAAAAATGATTCCCCACCTTCCCCTTTAATTTGAACCATCATGGAAATTGTTTCAACTACTCACTAGTTTTAGTTTTCATCATTTAAGTACCACTAGAAAGGCAATGACACTTGCAAAATCCACTTCCTCCATGTGACACCTGGATGAGGATTACAATTGCTTTAAATTTGAAAATTAGAGAAAGGCCACGTGGCACATCTATAACGGTCCTCATTAAGGAAAGGACATATACTCTTATATGTACAAGAGCCACTTGGCACAAAAGATGACTTCTCTCCTATTAGAAACATGTAATTAGAAACCACCTCACAAATCATTGAATGACTAACACGTGGCACAAGGATGTGAAATAGAAGGTTCTACCTTAATAAATTTCTATTGAGATAGTACTAGGGTGATATGTGGTAGCCTAAAAAATTTGTTAGGATGAACAAAGGTGAGGCTCATAAGTGACACTGAGTGACCACTAAAAAATAACACGTATTGGCATTGTGCACTATAAAGGGGAAAACCACCCAAAAAATTCAAAGTGTGCCAACATGATGCATGGTAAACTTTATGACTCTTTAAGATTTAAAAATGTGAGGATTTTCATGTGTAGTGATCATTAAGTTCTAAAGGAGAGGATGTGATTAGGAAAGAGTTGAAGCATTAAATGAAATAGTCACTCTCTACTTTAACTTGTTTGTGATATATTTCATCTACAATTACTAATTTGTACTATTATAATCCAAGATTAACCATCGATAACCCATAATATAGGGGAAAGGGACCAATTGTGACTCGAGGTCCAATAATCATTCACTCATTGTCACACAAGAAAATCACCAGTAGTGGATCATTTATATACCATAATTGAGAATTTTTTAGATTTTCTAAATCATGATTGGCCCTTTTGTGCACCACTACTAGATATTTGTGAACCAATACTTGAGATTTGTGAACCACTATTGGGACATTTGTCCACAAGTACTGGTGATTTGAGTGAGCGATTATTGGTGTGCATTGTGGATCTTGTATTGGTCAACACATTTTTTAACCACAATTGACCCTTGCGTGCATAACATTTCTTGTAGAGTGTATCATTATTGGCCATAAGAAAAAACCTTAGTTTTAAGAATTTAAGTCACATATGGAAATAACTAACAAAAATCATCAAAATCTGATATTGTTTGCTACCTTTAATTAAGTGTGCAAAGTTAGCTATATCCACTACTAGTCACTTTCCCCTATTTCTTTATAATGAACCATGTTTGTCATGATTACATGAACCTAATATTCAATTGGTCATATTTGTGCATATACTAACTCAAAATTCTAATTCAATAGTCTTTTGTATTATATCACTATATTTAAAGAATTCCTAAACTAAAATTTTAACACCATCCTATAGGAATTTTAAGTCCAATGGATGGACTATGAATAAATACTCATCTTTCTAATTTAAATTAAAATTTCACTATATAATTCAGTGACTCTTGACAAATATGACATTTTACTATAAAATAAGTATCAAGTATTTCAAATTATTTGTTAGAAATTGTGTTTAAAGTACTCACTCAATTCCATTATATTTATCACATGATGACCTAACTTGAATATTATAATAAGGAATCCATAATGCCGACCAATCTAGAGTCATCAATGAATATATTAGCATCCAATACCTCTATTTTTATAACTCTTAAATCAAGCAAGAAGATTGTTTTTTAAAGAGGAATTTGAATACTTTACATCTATTATAGTGAGTCCCAATGGTGTTTCTTGGAACTACCTAGTGTTTACTTATGTAAATATTATTTAGAAGCAAGCATATTCTATATGCATAAAAAAATTATTTACCCTTAGGTTGAATCTACAAACTTAATATAAATTTGTACCATCTAGGATTTAGGGTGTCATCCTATATTTGAAGCCCTCAAATTCTTAGATCTAATTCCCTTGAATGCTACTAGGTTTTGAGAAGAGGAGGAGAATCAACATAGTTAAAAACTCTAAGAAATATATATTTGAAATAAAATAGGTTAACCAATGATCAATAGAAACTAAATTAATGATATCATACATAGATGAACACAAGATTTACATGGAAAACCAAAGATGGGGAAAACTACAGTGAAAATAAAGTACCCACTATATCTAAATATCTGATTATAATGTTTTAGGCAAGAAACTAAGGGACTCAATATCCCTACTAATTAAGACACAAGGGATTACACTAATCCTTAAATAAAAGTAAATATGGATTTAAGTAGAAACTCACTAATTTTACAATGATAAAACTAAGCTTCCTAATTTACTATAATGACCTTCCAACTTGGTTCCTCAATAAGCATCTTAATTCTGCCTTATTTGCATAGACTCACCTTGACACTTGAATCATACAAACTTTTTAACTTTCTCACTCTCAATCACGTCTATCTCATTACATCAATAAGTTCGGCCATAAGAAAGTAGGAATTACTAATACGAGATCGGCCACCTTAAATGAAATACTTAATGTAGTCCACTCTAGAAAATAGAGAGCACCCAAATACATCATACAATTTATTTTCCAACTAATATAATTGATCCATATGCATCACAACTCCTTCCAGAGCTAGACCAAAAGTAATGTGTGGAAATGTAGTAAACAATAAGTTGTCGGTTGACCCAAAATACTCTCTAAAGCACAATATGCTATAGAAAAATATTTTAAGTCCCTTAGCACTTCCCTTGACCTATAAATAGACCCAAACTACTCAAATCAAGACACCATAAATAACCGAGTCAGTCAAAAGCCAACACATACAACAAAATAGCACATGTGACAATAAATCTACACTTGTGGAGAAAACTATCAAGAATATCTAAACTGAAATACCACATGAACTATCTAACCAAGTCCACCAAACCACATATCTTGAAATCCCATTGCGAAGCAATGCATGCCATTCTCCAAGCCTATCCAAACCATCCTGACAATCAACCTTATTGTCAACCAAATGATGAATCATAATTTTGTGAACTAATCAGTTTAGGGAATTGTAAAAATGATAGTGCAATATTCATAATATCCATCCATTAAGTCTTGAGTTGTAAGTAGTCATCATCTCAAAGCATTCTTCAATAAGATATTTAAATACTATTTGTTGCTTTCTCTTGTCTTCTGGCTAAGTTACAAACATAAAATATTCTTTCTTTCATATTCTTATCTTTTAGATAAGTTACAAACTTTCTCAATCATTATTAAGATATTATTCATTAATCAAAGTCATATCCTCAACAAACTGTCATTCAAATCTTCAGTTACTATTCTTGATCTTCTTCATCAATCAAAGTCATAGCCTCAGTAGTCATCCATCCTTTACAAAATGACATTAATGCAACACAAGAGGTTGACATCAATGACAACACAAACCATAATACTAACTATTTAGGGGTGAAATGTATACTAATGAATCTAACAAAATAAACTATGCAAGATGAGTTCATTAATTAACCATTTCAACAATAACACTCAAAATACAAGAGAAAGATAGGATTCCAAACACAACTCTAAATATAACCCAAGTTAGATTAGTAAAACCTAAGAACATGAAGGGATGCCAATGCTAAACCAAAATTATATCAAGGAAGTACACAAGAAGGTCCTCTTTCATGCAATGTGGGATTTGATTAAATATGTGTAAATGCAAATGTGAAATTGAACCAATTGATTTAATGAGAAAAGTAAGATAGATCTAGATGCTATGTGTATGTAATCAACCCAATTAAGATATGAAAATAGGTCTAGACTAAGAAATGAAATGAATGATAGAGTAATCACCTTGAAATATGTAGAGGAATATTCCTTTTTTCTCTAAAAACTATAGATATGAACCTGTGACAGAACTTCCGACTATGGATTCATGATCACAATAAAAAACCCCAAAAATGCTATTTTTATCAGACCTCCAGGAACAAGTCAACCTGGTGAAACATGTTCCAAAAACTTTTCCATGAAGTTAATATGTTCCCAGGACACTGTAGAAAAGTTGACCTAACTTCTTCAAAAATGTCTCAGCAAGTAGTTTCCAAATATGTGGTTGTAATTCTAGTATCCTACTCCTGCACATAAAAAAACTTGTTTTGGGGTTTGGGTGGATAAGGTCTTGCCTTGGTCAAGCCCTAGATTGAGGAATCAACTTTCAAATCAAAATGTGAATATGTAAAAGGAAAGAAAGACAAATTTAAGTATTCACCTTTCTTGTAGAAACCCTTGTCAATAAGGATTTTGTAATGCTTGTATGTTGTAGATGTTGAATTTGCAATTACAGATATAGGAAATATTCACAAATACAATGGATCTACCAAAACCACATCATGGAGACATGGACATAAATGTTCATCAATGAAGAATATGATGAATTCCTTAATGTAAATCTCCTCCCTTGATGGCCAACAAAATGCTAGATCTTGAAGAGGAAATACTCACAAAGGATCCTTGAATCTTGAATGCTTGAATGCTTGAAATTTCTCATGTGATTGATAGAAATGGATGTTAATGAAGTTGATGGATGGTAATTTATTTCTTGTGTATCAAAATGAGGTTCCTAGGCTTCCTTTTATACTAGTTTTTGGGTGAGAAAACAAAGCAAGCCGATGAGGTCACCCAATTTTACCATTTAATTATGTGAGACAACACTGGCCCCGAGATTTAAAATCCCCAGCGAATAGGTTGACCTATTTCGGAACAAGTCAACCTAGGTTGACCTATTTTAGAACAAATTGACCTATTTGAGAACATGTCAACTTGGCTGACCTATTGCAGGTTTGGCCCACAGGGAGCCATCCTTGATGTCTCGAAGACTGCATAGATGAAAATGGAGAATATGAGAAAAAACAAGAGAAAAGGGGGATTGGGAAAAAATCCATCCATGCTTCATAAATTTGGTAAAGGATGAGCTCTAAAAGGTCTTAAATAATGAATGTGTCCATTTTAAGATGATACACTAACAATCTCCCTATTTGACATTTATGGTAACACCAATGACCACACAAACAAAATAACCTTCTAAATTTCCTTCTCCCCCTTTGACACCAGGGAAAGAGAGTGGAACACATCTTCCCTTTTGATTATGAGAATAATAGCAATAATTTGTCCCCATATCTAAGGGAACTAATTTTTTGCAATCCATTTTTTAAGATTTTACCTACACTACTCCCCTTGAGAGAAGTCATACCATTAATCTAGGAGACAAGTGATGGGAAATTATTCTCCCTTTGGAAAGATGCATACCTCTTATACATATAGTTTGAAAAAGGAGGGGCAGTAACCCCAATTTCCTTCTAATATACTCAAAGTATCCTTAGCCAAATCTTTAGTAAATTTTTTACAATATGTTCTTTTGTGGGACCATATTCCAACTTCACTTCCTTCTTAACAATTATCTCTCTCAAAAAATTATACCAGATAGAGATGTGTTTTGTTCTTGAGTGCATCACTAGATTCTTGGAAATATTAATGGAACCTATATTATCATATATTATTGGAATTGATCATCTAAGAATACTTCCACATCATTGAGTGTTTGCATCATCCAAATTATTTGAGTATAAAAAGATGTTGTTGGAATATATTCTACCTTTGAAATGGATAGAGAGACTAAATCTTATTTATTGCTCATCTAAGAGACCAACCTCTCCTAAAAATAATATTCCACCACTAGTACTTCTATCATCTACATATCCTGCCTAGACAATATTTGTAAAAGCTTTTTGTGAGAAAACACCATCTTTCTGATACCATAGCCAAAAAATGGAGTGCCTTTCAAGTTTTGAAGATCCCTTTTACTACTACCTTAGATTGCCTTGGACTTATTTTATATCTAGTAGCTAAGTAGAAAAAATACATAATATTTGATCTTCAAGTAATTAAGTACAAAAATCCACTTATCATAGATCTGTATAATTTTTTATCAACTTCTAGAGACTTGTCATCTTTTCTTAACCTACATCCTATAACCATTGGTGTTGCTACTAATTTTGATTCTTCCATTCCAAATTTCTTTAGTACTTTTTTGATATACTTGGTTTGAGAGATGAAAATATCATCATCATTTTGGATAACTTTATTGAATTATTGTTACAAAAAATACTTATCCAATGTAGCGTACCAAGAAAACTTATCCTCTCTCCCCAAAAAGTATAGTTTGTTCCATCAAACTTAGGTACTTTGGCACTCTTCTCACTAGCCATTTTGGATCTTCATCAAGTGGTTAAGCTTCACTAGAGAAACCTTTATCTAATACCAATTATTGAATACTTATAGGTGTTAAGAGGGTCGTATGAATAAACATAATTAATTTTTTTTATTAAATCCATCTCTAAACTGAATTAGCTTAACAACTATCAACAAAAAACTAAGTAATGATACCATGCACACATGAACACAAGATTTACGTGGAAGACTTGAGATGGGAAAAAACATGATGAGAAAAATACTAACTATATCCAAATATCTTATTACAATGTTTTAGGTCACAAACTAAGGAATTTATTGTCCCTACCAATTTAGACACATTTCTAAGGACTACCCTAATCCTCAAAAAATAGTAAATATAGATTTCATTAGAAAATCATTGATTCAACAATGACAAAATTGAACTTCCTGATTCACTATAATGACCTTCCAATTTGGTTAAGAACCTCAGTTCTGCCTTGTTTGCATAGAATTTGTTAATTATTGTACCTTCGATCAGATGATTCTAATCGATGAAATCAAATGTTTGAATGGCCTATCGGCCTTAAACATTTGATATCTTTCTTATTATCATAGAGCATTATTAATATTAATGAAAATTATCAAGATGACATATATATTATACATACATACATACATACATACATACATACATATATATATATATATATATATATATATATATATATATATATATATATATATATATATATATATATCTATATATATATATATATATATATATATATATATATATATATATATATATATATATATATATATATATATATATATATATATATAGATATATATATATATATATATATATATATACATATACATATGTATTATCTATATACATATATATAGATTATTCATAAATAATAAATAATTATCATATACATTATAATGATGATAATATATTAAACAAGATTTTTGATATCAACTATAATGTCGATTATGTGAATCAACTTAATATCAATGAATGACAACAATAATCAACAATACAAGGAAATGATGATGACATAATCGATCATGTTATCGACTGTGATGATCATAGTCGATGTCAACTATGGTTATCACAACCAAAAACACCATTGACTGTCATATGTCATATGTCATTTTTGTTAAATATATATATTAGAAGCGTCGATCATTATTGACTATGATGATCATAGTCGATATCAACTATGATTATCACAACCAATAATAATTATCAAATGCCATGTAGTATTGTTTCCAATTAATAGTATAAGATTCGATCATTATATCAAATGTCTTATCATTGTTATTAATTTATGGTTTGATCAATGATATGTATTAGCAGTAACTAATGAATGGTTAAACCATTAACAAGAGACATGTCTCTACATGAAATTTGTTTATGTAGGGACATGTAACTATGAGAGACATGTCCCATTATGTTATATATATACTCAATGAAAGAATAAATTGGAACACACAAAAATCTACAAGTGTTTTTACAAGTTAGAAATAGAGATTCATATCAAGTCTTGTCAAGAAAAAGAAATATATCAACATTGTACTTGAAGTTCATTATTTACTCTCAGATCTGCATTGTCATCACATAGACAATTTTACTAGGATAAAAAGGGTTAGAATATAGTTCTAATCTATGTATCATCATAGTTTCATTATATAGGAAACAAGTTAGAAAATTTAAAATTCCCCTATTCTAAATCTGATCACAATTTAACATGGCATCAGAGCTAGCATAAAAAAAGGATCCGATAAAAAAGAATTTAGAGGAGAAATCTAAGTACTGTTAAGAGCTCTATAAAACTAATAGTCAAAAAAATGGTGAATGGAGTTAGATTTGAAGATAGACTAGAAGGTGAGCTGCAAATTTTTTCTCATGAAAATTTAGAATATTGATGGCACTAAGAGAACAAGACCTAAACACATTTGTGGAGAGGGTTGTACCTATACCAAATGATAATAATGAGAAAAATCTATGCATAAAAAATAAAAACCTAGCCATGAAGATTCTAGTAGATGCAGTAAAAGATCATATGTTCCTATTATATCAAAGTTAGATACTACATAGAAAATGTTCATAACACTAGGTAACATGTATGAAATAAATAATACTAGTAGGGCCCTTTCCCTTAAAACAAGACTCCACCATGTCAAGATGAAAAAAGGAGAAACCATCATGTCCTACTTCATGGGAATAACATAGATAAGTGATCAACTATCTACTATTGGTCATCAAGTTGACAAATTTTTTTTTATCAATACTAGCTCTAAATGAATTGCCTACATCTTGGGAATCATTCATACAAGGGATAAGTGCTAGACCCAATTTTCCTAAGTTCAATCAATTAAAGACCAACTTTATTCAAGGATAAGCAAGATTGATTGTGAGAGGAGTCAAGACAAACATCTCTAATGGAGAAATTCAAGTCATTAATGCTAATTATCACAAGAAAGGAAGGAAAAACAACTTCAAATGAAAGAAAAGCAACCATAACAAGCATTCAAATAAAAGAAGAAGAGACATATCTAGAGTCCAATGTTTCAAATGTGATAAATTTGGACATCTTGTAATAAAATATCCAGACAAAATCAAACATCAAGCCTCACTATCAGAAGTAAGTAAAGAGAGGGATGCATAAGACTTGTATTCTTCTAAACATTATCAAGTAAGATATCAAATAGAATAAATACCTAGGTCATTAATAGTGGAGATTCTTGACGCATCATAGGATTCAAAGAACAACTAGATAGCGTAGATGAAGGTTCAAATGAAGAAGTCACCATTGGAGATGATTCAAACTACCCGGTAAAAGGAGTTTGAACCTACACAATTCAACTCAAATCAGGTATGTCTCTTCAATTAATTGGTTTACTATTTTTACCAGGCATCAAGCACAATCTAGTTTGATGAACTACAATTGATTGAGAACCTGATTGCAAAACTTCAAGTGATTAGAGATCATTGAGCACATAATTGTTATGTAAGATAATTGAATCAGTTTTATGTTGTCATTTATGTCAACTAGTTTTGACAGTACTTATCATGGAGTTGCAAACATCTAACACATCTGTAGAAGAGAAGAGAGAGATGAAGAACCGAGATATCTACATGGAGAAAGATGGTTATGACATATGAGGATAAGGATTACTCTTGGTAACTTATTGATGAGTCTATGACTTCATATTGTTGACTTAATTATGTTACATTAATCTTTTATGAAGTTGGGAGAAAAATGTTACAAAGCAGTGTTGTCGGTTAATGAAGCATTCCAGTATACACCAAGTAGTATAGTGTATACAAAGCATAGTATAAATTGAGCTTGTGTTCACTGACACATTTCTTTGTTAACCAGAGAATGAACAAAAGAACTAAATGATTTGTTTAGCCAACAAAAGTTGATGAGCTGTAAAGTGTATGATCACAGAGTGAAAGATAAAGTTTGTTATGAGATCAACGACTAGAAAAATTCAAGGAAGATCTAACATATAGATTTGAAATGTGTTACTGACACATCAGCCGAGGAAGGTTTAAGCAGCAAAACCAATGAAGGAGATTAAATGACAAAACCAATGAAGGAGATTAAGCAGCAAAATCTGATGGATGAAAAGAAAATAGTTTACTTGTCTATTTAAGAGACTAGGGTTTCACTATGAAACCTATGCCAGAGGAAAGGATACTGTAGAGATATCGCGTGAACAAGATTCATGCATGCCTGATCAAACTGGTTAAGGAGAACTGAACTATAGAGATTATCGAGCATCATAAAGCTATAACCGAGAGACAGTAAGTTACTGAATATTTTTGAAACAAAATTGATATATTGATCAAAGATTTGAATGAGCATAATATAGATCTGTACATCTACAAATCAAGTTGTATTGTAATCAGATCAACTACTATTATAGTTTAACCATTGTAATCAGATAAATCTCTTAACCAAGTAGACTTGAAAGTCTTGTAATGTCATTCATAGAATGCACATTTGTTATCCTGTCAACCCCATAGTGAATGCTAGTTGGAAGATAATGGTTAGTGTTAAATCCTCTAACAAGGTCACACCTTACAGTGTGTTTTGTAACCTTTAACAGGGTTGGGTCTTCACTGACCTCACTTTAGAAGAGTGAACAATTTTTGGGTTGCTGGTCCCAGGTGGTTTTTCCCTTTACAGGGTTTCCATGTTAAATCTCTTGTGTTATGTGTTGATTGTGGTGATTGGTTGTTATCATACTTTACATGTTGCATATTAGATTTGATCAGTAGTTACTATATATTATTGACTGGTAATCGGTAAAAGCACAAACAATTTACCTTTATATGTTACCGAGCTGCATAAATTTGTTTAAATTATTTTTTTGTCTAAATTGTTTTTCGATATACATTTTGTATTTGGGATAGTGGATAATTGATTCACCCCCCTCTTAGTTATTCTAACAATTGGTATCAGAGTGTATTGGTTGCTTGGAATAGAGTTTTAAGGACTTCAACATAAAGATCACAAAATGTATAAGAGGGATGTGCCAAAGCTAAACAAGGACAACTTTACAATATGGGAAAGCCGAATGAAACTGCATATATCTGGAATTGGGAATTCTACCCTCACACTATTAGAAAATGGCTACATTGCACCGCCCACTGGACCTTTGACTCTAGATCAACTAAGAGATAGACATGAGCATAACATTACTATGATGGAGATTGTTGATGCTCTGACAGATGTCGAGTTTGAAGATATTAAAAATTGCACTACTGCTAAAGATATGTGGGATAAACTTGCTCAAGTTTATAGTGGTGATACAAATGTCAAGAGAGCCAGAGCCAAAAGTTTAAGAGGAAGATTCAATGATACGAAGATGAAAGAAGGAGAAAACATTGTGTAGTACACAAACATAATAAAGGAGGTAGTTCATGCTATTAGAGCATCTGATGGAGTTATTGATAAAGACACCATGGTAAGAAAAATATTAAGGACCTTATTGCCTATTTATGCCATCAAAATATCTACAATTCATGAAAATAGGTTAGCACCTAACAGTACTCTCACTCTTGATAATGTGATTGGAAAGCTAACAACATTTGAACTAAACAACTATGATAATAGTGTTGTACCGACTGTTGAATCTACTTTTATGACTTCTCTAAAGATTGGTAAGTCTAGTAGTAGAAATAATAAGGATGATAGTGATAGCAATACTGATGATTAATTTGATGAGCTTGAAGCTCTTATGGCTAGAAGATTACCTAAAGGAAAAGGTAGATATAGAGACAAATTACCTTTAGCATGTTTTAACTGTAAAGAGGTTGGTCATATTGTTGCTAGATGTCCAAACAGGAAGGAAGATGACAAAAATAAGGACCGATCTGGTGAAGGAAGCTATGCGAGAAGAGACAATAGAAGTTATCGACGCTACAATAGAGACAACTGAGACAATAATGACAAAGGCAAAAAGGTATGTTACTTTGTAGAAGAAAATGAATCTGATTTAGATGATGATGTAGAGGTAGTATTTGTTGCTATGAAGGATGATTTTGAGGAAGAAGAAAAGTATGTAGAAACATCATTAATTTCTAAGGTTAATAAAAATGATACATGGATTATAGATAGTGGCTGTAAACATCACATGACTGGTGATGAAGAATAATTTAATCATCTTGAGCAATATAATGGAGGATCTGTAAAAATGGGTAATGATACACCTTGCATGGTTAGAGGAAAGGGATCCTTTATAATAAATGATAGAATCCAATGTGATAATTCTTATTGGGTAGAAAGACTAAACTATAATTTGCTAAGTGTGGCACAACTGAACAATTCAGGTCACCGAGTTGCTTTTGAGAGCAAGAAAGTAAAAATATTTGATGATAGAGGAAGACTCGTTAGAACATGAGTACAATCAAAAGGTAACTTGTTTTATCTTAACAATGATGAGTCTTATTGCTTAATGATGAGAAATGAAGATGCTTGGTTATGGCATAAAAGGTTATGTCATGTAAACTTTAACAACATGATTAAAATCAATAAAAAGAAAAAGGTTAGAGGTCTGCCTAACTTATCTAAGCCTGATCATGTTATGTGTCATGAGTGTCAAAAAGGTAAAATGACAAAATCTAGTTTCAAAAGTAAAGATTATTCAACAAAGAAAATACTTGAGTTAGTTCACACTGACCTGTGTGGTCCTATGAGAACTTAGAGTTAATATGGTGATAGATATTTCATTCTTTTTGTTGATGACTATACTAGATTGATGACTGTCATGTTATTGAAAGAAAAATCAGAGGCATTTAAGATGTTCAAGTGGTATAAAGAAAAAGTAGAGAAAGAGACTGGTAAAGAATTGAAATGCTTAAGATCTGACAAAGGAGGTGAATTTATTTCTGATGAATTTACTAACTTTTGTAATGAGCATGGTATTAAAAGATAGCTCTCTACACTGAGGACACCTTAGCATAATGGAATTGCTAAAAGGAGGAATAGGTCAATAGTTTATTATGAAAGAACACTGATGATAGAGAAAAATGTTGCACATACATACTAGAGAGAGGCAGTTAGCAAAACTGTTTATGTTTTGAACCAAGTACAGTTGAAGAAGGACACTAACATAACACCCTATGAATTATGGTTTGCACACAAACCCACTGTAAGTTATTTCAAAATTTTTGGAAGTAAATGCTTTATTCTGAAAGATGAAAGAAATGGAAAGTTTGACTCAAAAGGTGATAAAGGGATATTTCTTGGATATTCCACTAAAAGAAAAGTATATAAGTGTCTAAATAAAGTTACTAATAAAATGATAGAAAGTGCTAATGTCAGGGTTGATGAGTTTGATGACAAGAATGTAGAAGAAAGAAAAAAGGAACTGAAAGAATATGATAGATTCACATACATTGAGCATCCAGAGTATCTACCGACGTCGCAGACAATGACAACTGATTAGCAGGAAACAATACCAAGGAACAGGAAAGAGAAATCGACGAGTAGGAAGGACCTACCGAGCAGGCAAATGAACCTAAATAGGATGAACAAGAAAGAAGAGATCAGATACTAGAAAGATTTGTCAGAAGATGCCATCCTGAGAACCAAATTATTGGTGATAAGCAAGTTGACATACAAACAAGAAGTAAATCAAGACAAGGTACATGCTTAGTTTGTAAATATGAATCGAAGAATGTTAAAGTTGCATTGGAGAATTAAGAGTGGATTAATGCAATGGATGAAGAGATTGAACAGATAGATAAAATAAGACATGGACCTTAGTACCTAGACCTAAGGATAATAATGTTATCATTACTAAGTGGATCTTTAGAAACAAGCTGAATGAAAATGGAGAGGTTACAAGGAATAAAGCCAGACTAGTTTGCAAGGGGTATGCACAGGAGGAAGGAATTGACTATGGTGAGACCTTTGCACCTGTTGCTAGACTAGAAGGAGTCAAAATGTTACTGGCTTATGCAACACATAAGAAATTCAAAGTTTATTAAATGGATGTTAAGTCTACATTTCTGTATGGGATACTTGAAGAAGAAGTCTACATAGAACAACCAGAAGGGTTCATTGATCTAGACAAGAAAGATATGGTATGTAGATTACATAAAGCTTTGTATGGTTTGAAGCAAGAACTAAGAGCTTGGTATGAAAGGCTGCATACTTATTTGTTAAGTATTGGATTTGTTAGAACTAGTGAGAACAACAATTTGTACATGAAAGGAGATACTGATGATACTATTCTAATTGCTAAGATATTTGTGGATGATATTATCTTTGGAGGTCAAGATCACATATGTAAATCCTTTGCTAATGAAATGAGAAAAGAGTTTGAAATGTCTATGTTTGGAGAGATTAAATTATTTCTAGGACTGCAGGTTATTCAACAGAGTGATGGGATATTCATCATGAAATTCAAGTATATAAAAGAAGTACTGAGAACATTTGGCATGGAAGATGCTAAACCAGTTGGAACACCAATGGTCACATGATGCAAATTGACTAAAGAGGATGAAACTATAGAGGTGAACCAGACACTATATTGATCAATGATTGGTAAGTTAATGTATGTAGTACACAGTAGACCAGATATAGCACATGTTGTGGGTATTGTTGCAAGATTTTCTACAAATCCTAGGGAGTCACACATGATTGCTACAAAGAGAATCTTAAGATACCTGAAGAAGATAGAGGATTATGGATTATGGTATCCTAAGGAAGGAAAGTTTGAACTTAAAGTATACATTGACGCTGATTGGGCTGGAAATGTGGATGATAGAAAAAGCACAACCAGAGGAGCATTTTTCTTCGGTGAAAGACTTGTTACCTAGACAAGTAAGAAGCAGTCTTGTATTTCCCAGTCTACAGCTGAAGTAGAGTATGTTGCTATTGCTACAAACTATTCAAATATTGCATATATCAAGCAAGTGTTAGAAGGAATGAATGAGATAATCACTGAGCCAATGATTATATACTGTGATTCTACACACTAAGATGTGCACTTCTCTAAATCATTGCTTCCAAGAGAATCCATAGATTGGGAATCTTGAAAAGGTGACTTAGAGCTCCCTAGGCATGGAGTGCAAGGGTGTTAATAGTGCTCTTAGCTAGAGCTAGTAAATCATATGACCTGGCTAGTAAACCATGCAATGGGAGATTCAAAGAGACAAGGGCAAGAATGCCAATATCCTCAAGAATCTTGATGAAAATGCAATGAAACTATGCTAGAATGGAGAATACAACTAAGCTATTGAAATGAAAGTGTTACAAGCTATTGCTAATTAAGCTATGTGAGTTAAACTAGAGCATGAAAAGGAAACTAAGCTAGAATGCTATGAGAATTTAAGCTACAATGAAAAGATAAAGACTAGAATGCAATAAGATCTTCAAAAGCTCCAAGAAATCTGTAGCATAACATTAGCATAAAGAATTGGGATCCTAGAATGAGAAGAGAGCTCTTCTTTTATAGAAAGTGAGAATCAACAGATGATGGAGATTAAGAGGCAAAAGAGTTAATCAAGGGTGGGGTTTGAAAGAGGGATCAATCCATGTGCACAAGTCTCCTCCAATGAGAGTGAAGTGTTGACTTTTGAGCCTCATGTGAGACAAAAAGGCCTTTTGTTCTTTTTATAAAATAAGAATAATGCTTTATTTGTGCAACTTAGGATAAGAGGAAAGTGGGGGCTTTTTATTTAATAAAAGGGGAGGGAATTCCTTTTAAATAAATAAAGACTTAGGATAAAATGGTTAGCCCATAGGATATAATCAAATAAATGATAGAATTAGGATTTGATAAAGAATAAGCAATTGATAAATCTAGCAAATAATGCTAGCAAGGGGCTAATAGCCTAGGTGACCATTTTTGGGTGATTACATTTGCCCCTCTTTGACTAATATGTGATCGATCTAGGAACACATTATGTCAAAGAATAGATCAGCCAAGAAGGCAATAGATAGAGATCTAAATCCAAAGTATGAAGTGCAGAGAGATAGAAAATCCTACATGGTCAGCTTGGTAGCAACAATACTGAACACTTAGGAGAGAGATGGACAATATTAGGACTCGAGATGAGAACTAACATGTCACGTGCCAATAGACAGATAGATCGATCAGAGCAAATAGAATGGTCAAGTATATGCTCTAGAAAATAGCTAATAGATTATGATGTGTCTGCCCCCTTAGGATCAAAATTGAAATCAGGTAGAGGGAATGTAGAAGCAAGAGCAACATGATCAAATCACTAGGAATCATAAGCAAAGATGAAAAGATAAAAAAATAACCATCAAGCCGTGAAGATATGCCCCAGTTAAGACCTCAGAGAGATGAAATAAGTGAAATGAGTGAAAGACTATAAGGGTGAGAGAGATGGAGATGATGAAGTGAAGATGCCCCAGCGAAGAGCGAAGGATCAAGCCTCAAATGGTCAGCCAACTACGCAGAAGAAGGAGAAATTTTGAAATGCAATTTTGACTATCAAGATGAACTCAGATTTCAATTTTGATCCTAAAAATGGATCCAGGATGTTGAAATTGGCTAGGGGTGAAATTTTCATGCAATTTTGAGATGTTTGAAAATTGGGTCAAAAAGTCAAAATGCTATATAAGGGCTAAAAAGGTCATTTTCAAATTCATTTGTCTTATTGTGATTTTGAGAATTTTGAGAGCTCAGAGAGAGATTATGGCTCAACAGGCAGCAATTCCAGTCCACACACAACAATTTGAGCGTGGTCGGTTGCACAACTGACCTCCTCACTATGGTGCCCAGGTAAGTTTTCAGAAAAAAAACTAGCCTTTTGAGGTATTTTTAGCATTTAAAACACATTTTTATTTTTTATTTTTTAATATTTCAAATTATATTCTTGTGAAACTTCGTATGATACTTTAACAGTATCGCACACTTATTAGAGAGTGTATCGTGCGATAGTTCGTAGGCAAAGAAAATATCACATGGCCGTTCGAGAAAGCATCGCATGATGCTGGACAAAATGTCATGTGATATAGGGTGAACTATCACATCCAGAAATAGTATCGCACCACTATCCAACAAACCATCACATGATACAATTTCAAAAAAAGTATCGCAAGAGTATAATAGGAATTATTGCATGTTTTGAATTTGAACAATATAACATGGGTCTAGACAATTTTTGCGTTTGATATTACTTGTACTATTTTGAATAATCCATCATGATATATTCTGACATTTGGTTTGAGGTTTATGGCTTGCAGGAGGCTTTTTAGGCACTCATCATTAGAACACCAAGAGTGGTTGGGCTACACCACATCAAGGATTTAGATACTCCCGGTAGAGATGACTTGATCAACATGGGATTCAGGTTCTTGTTGGATATGCCCCATATATGGGCAAACCACGGGTTGCTGACGGCGCTGGCCGAGAGATGGCATAGTGAGCACAATACCTTCCATCTGCCAACTAGAGAGGTGTCGATCACATTAGAGGACATCTATCGTATCCTCCATGTACCTAGCTATGGAGATCCTGTGAGTATAATCATGTTTATAGATGTTCATAAATGTAGAGTTTCCATATGATGAAAACTGACATGATTTTCTGTTGGCACAGGTATATTATGATCAGATTCCTACAGATGGGAGATAGGCCATCCAAGACTTGTTCCAGGATGTGACCATCATCGACACAAATCTCAGTTGGGATCAACTGATCAAGGAGTATGGTCAAGATTATCCAGTCCCATGTATTGTGTGCTCGATAGTAGCACAGGCCTTGGTTATGAACAAGAGCCAGAGAGGGTTCCCACTAGGTTGGGGCAGGTTAGTGGTGGATTTGGTAGCACATTTGAGGTGGATGGCATGGGCCTAGCTATCTTAGCAGATATGTACCATGAGCTGCATGAGATAGTGTATAGAGATAACAGGACTTGGGCATGTGGGGCCGTTCTAGCATAGGTATGGGCCTGGGAGCACATCGTCGTTGTGCACCCACATGTGCAACCTAGGGAGTGGAGATGCCCCTACATATATAGATATATGGGATTCATCAGCCAGCCCCATAGTGGAGACCTCACATACTATAGGAGGCTCCTAAACAAGCTCACAACTTTTGAGTGGAGACCATTCAGGGCCTATGAGTAGTGGAGCGATCAAGATCGAGAGCTTAGATATATGTTGTATAGTCAGCCACTACTCAGTCAACATTCAGAGATTGTTGAGCAATTTGTGATCTCTCAGGTGTGGAGGTAGTTTGGGCGGTAGTAGAGGGTATCTATAGAGACTACCACATATGCCTGGTGCAAGGAGGATGAGGGATTGGGGTGGTTATCGATGCTGGACTACTAGCAGGTGGCACAAGAGACTAAAGGTCTATGTAAGGAGCCCTGGGACTATTTCCCTGATATGACAGATGTAGGAGTTGATGTAGCATATAGGGCAGAGCATAGGAGATGGCCATTCCCTAGATTCATGGTTCCAGATGTAGACCCACAAGTACAGGGGGAGATGGGGATGATGATGATAGGGGAGATGGAGGAGGGGGAGGAGGGAGGAGAGCGAATAGGGGACAGGGATCTAGATTAGGTGGTTAAAGATGGTCACAAAGATAGGTTTCTAATGATGAGGAGGAGGATGTGACGAGATTAGTTCACCGATGGGTGGACACAGGATAGGACCAGTCTACAGAGAGGGGAGGGGAGGATCTTAGAGCTAGGATCTAGGTTTTAGAGGCTGAGATACAATAGCTTAGGATTTCTATTACCATGTGAGATCAATAATTAGCAGATGCATGAGCTGAGATAGATCGGCAGGAGAGGGCAGCACAGGCGGATGCTGCAGAGATCCAGAGGGAGGTTGCACGGGCAACATATTATCATGGTCTATACATAGCATCTATTCCTACGGCACAGAGAGTGCCACTCTACTTTGAGAGGGCAGACAGGTCAGATATGATACCTAACAAGGTGGCAACACCACCTCCACCACCACCACCACCACGTGATGGGGAGAGTTAGACCTAGGTCTAGGATGTAGATGTATAGTCATATCTTGAGACATTGATCCAGAATTTGGGATCTCACATTGTACTTGTATCATGATTTATATATGAGATTATTGGATTTATGATATATCTTGTGTACTTTGTCTCACTTGTGATGAATGTTTCAGTATTATTGTCTTGTTATATTGCTCAAATGTATGATGTATGCTTATATATGCTCATGTATAGTCTCTCTCATAGATGTATGTTTAGTTCTCATATTATGATATAGACTCATGTTTTTGAAAATGATCTCTTTATGATATAGATATGATGATAAGATTAACCCCTTGTGATGATAGGAAAAGGATGTGATGTGAAAGACAAGGATCGAAAGACATGATCGAGAAAAAGTGAAAGGCAAGCACAGTTGGCTGACAAGTTTGTGAAAGATGAAAGGAGAGCTCTCTCCATATGGAAGATGCAAAAACTAAACTAACATGAACCTAATAATGCAAGCTACTATGAAAAGTGGTTTACTTGCAAGGTCACAAATCCATTAGACTCTAATAATCATCATCGAGCATCATTGGTAGCGTCACAAGATCATACAATACACACTAGTATAACTATGTGAATCTGAATATGATCTATAGAAGATAGGTATGTGGGAATCCCACCTAGGCATCAAAGACATATAGGTCAAGATGACTAGTGCAGTGAGGGTCCCTAAGTTTAGTATAGCAGGATTATTCTCGTATTGAGACATAAGAAAGTCAAGATGACTATAAGCATGCACTTGCAAAAAATAGTCAAGGATAATACATTATAGATCCTAGTGTCAAGTGGAACAAGCATGAATGCTCATGATAGTTTAGGATTAAAAAAATATACCCACAAGCAGAAAATAAATAAAACATATCCTCATGCCCCTAGTCTTGTAGCTCAGCATCATCAAAAACTATTAGGGAGAGAACACTCAACAAAGAAATCATCATAGACAACACAAAGAAATAAAGTCAAGCAAGTCTCAATGAGGCAAGTGTTTAAGTGCGTGTGTGTAGGTCATAGAGTCAAACTTTTAGTATCACATCTACTAGTGAGAAATATCATATCATTCTAGATTGTGGGTAGGATATTTGATAAGTGTTGAGAAACACTCAACGCTAGGGAAGTGTTGAAAAACATAGTTGGGGAGGTGTTGAAAAAACACCATTGGAACCAAGTTTCCCAAGAAACCCTAATGCACAAAGAGACCCAAGATAAGCTAGAACAATGTATGCCCCCTAGACTAAGACAAGAGTCAATTCCAGGCTAGGAGAGGTAAAGTGAGAAGTGGAGTGAATGAGTGCCACACAAGATTGATAGACATAGGTGCAAGGGTCTTAAGCAATGCCTATTTCCAGGTTTTCACCACTTGCTAGATTTTTGATTTTTTTAATTTTATTTTATTTTTTGTATTTTTGCTACCAAGGTGCCTGTTTCCAAGTTTTCACCAAGGCACTTTTTTGATTTTTTTTGAATTTTTTGCAATTTTTTTATTTTTTTTATTTTTTCAGGACTTTTTATGCTTTTTAGGATTTTTTCAACATCATATATGAATTTCTTTTTGAATTTTTTCAGGATCAAATAAAATATGTACAAAGAGCACAAGATCCTTAGGCATAGAACTTCTTCAGATGTAGAACATTGATAGGTTCTGTAAGCGCTTCTCCCTCAGGTGTAGATAGCTGATAGGCCCCAGACCCAAATGTTGCTATGATGATATAAGGTCCTAACCAATTTGGCTCAAACTTTCCTTTCTGCTCCCTATTCTGCTGATTTTTAGGATTTTCTTTGAGAACTAGTTCACCCACTTGGAACTCTCTAGGATGAACTTTCTTATTTTAAGTAGTAGCCATTCTCTTCTGATAGGTGCACATGTGATCAAAGGTGACCTTGTGGTGTTCTTCCAAAGTAGTGAGCTCATGCACTCTCATGGCCCTCTAGTCTTCATCGGTAATCAAACCATGGAGAGGGACTCTCAGTGAAGGTATTTCAACCTCTAATGGTAAGACAGCCTCAGAACCGTAGACCAAGGAAAAAGGTTTTGCAGCTGTAGGAGTGCGGATAGAAGTTCTGTAAGCCCATAGCGTAGGATTGATTTGTAGATGCCAATCCTTGCTTGATTTATGCACTGTTCTGTGGAGAATTTTCAATAATGTTTTGTTTGAGGCCTTAGCTTGGCCGTTCCCTTGAGGGTAGTAAATAGAAGACCAATGTTGTTTAATTTTGAACTTTTTGCATAAGTGCTTCAGGTTTTTGTTTTAAAACTAGCCACCATTATCCATGACTATGGAAGTAGGAATACCATAGCGGCAAATGATGTGATTCAAAATAAACATGGCAACATGTTTGCCCATAGTTGCAGACAGTGGGACAACCTCAACCCATTTAGTGAAATATTTAGTAGTTGTAATGATGAAATTATGCCCACTCGAAGAACTAGGATAAATTTTGCCTACCAAGTCAAAGACCCATTGCTAAAATGTCTAGTAGGTAATAGAGGGAATGAGCTTGCATCCAGGAGCATGAATGAGATTCCCATGTAGTTGACATTTCTTGCAGGACTTGGCATATTGAACAACGTCAGTTTGCATTGTAGGCCAATAGTATCTAGCCCTAAGCAATTTCTAAGCTAGCATAAGACTGTTAAAGTGTGAACCACATATGCCATCATGGACTTTAGCTAGTGCTTTTTCTGACTCCTCTATTTCTAGACACCTAAGGAGAGTTCCGTCTAGACCCTTCCTATACAAGTCACCAAAGATGAGGGTAAAGTGTGAGGCATTACAGATGAGTTGGCACTTCTCATTGCATGTTAGATTTTTAGGGATAAATTGATCTCAGAGATAGGAAAAGATGGCGGCATAGCGGGATGAGTCATTACTGACCACAGTGTAAATGACATAGTCATCAGGGGAATTGTAGGTAGGATAACACAATTCTTCCACCAAGAACTCAAAGTGTGATTCATGCTCTTCCAGTCGTAGAATGGATGCCAAAGTAGCCATGGCATTAGCAGCCATGTTCTCAGCTCTAGGAATTTGTTGGAATGTGACAGATGCAAAATAATTCCTTAGTGAGTCTACCATCTTCTTGTAGGGAATCAACTTGTCATCCTTTGTTTGGTAATCATTATTTACTTGGTTTATGACAAGCTAAGAATCTCCAAAGATATGCAACTCAGTGATCCTCCATTCAAGGGCTAGCTTAACACCATTCAAAAGGGCTTCATATTCAACTATGTTATTGGTGCATGGAAAGAGAAGCTTATAGGATTTAGGAATGGTGCATCCATGAGGGGTAATAAACAAGATTCTAGTACCAGCACCATTCTATGTATAAGAACCATCAAAGAACATTTTCCATGCACACCCCATGATATGCATGACTGAAGCATCTAGGAAGTCTATCTGAAGAGGAGCATTATCAATCATGGGGAACTCAGCCAATTGATCCACAATTTCTTTCCCTTTAATAGCTTTCCTTTTGACATACTGAATGTCAAATTCTGAGAGAATCAACATCCATTTAGCAAGTCATCTAGTAAGCGTAGCTTTACTTAAGAGATACTTTAAAGGGTCAATTTTGGCGACCAACTGCATAGTATGTGCGAGCATGTAATGTCTAAGTTTTAAAGATGCAAACACCATTGCTAGACAAGCCTTTTCAATGCTAGTGTAATTGCATTCATAAGCAACCAGAGTGCGACTGATATAGTAGATAGCTTGTTCTTTGCCCATATCATCTTGTTGTGTGAGGATAGCTCCTAAGAAATTTGTCGTAGCAAAAATGTACAGTATCAAAGGTTTCCCTTGGATAGGTGGCATAAGAATAGGAGGTCATGCTAGGTAATCCTTGATCTAGTCTAGGTTCTTTTGACACTCCTCATTCCATATGCAAGTAGTGCCTTCATGCAAATTCTTATTGAAGGGTTGAGCTCTGTCAGCTAACTGAGAAATGAACCACCTGATAGATTGGAGATGGCCCCGGAGACCCCTTAATTATTTGACGTTGCAAGGAGGTGGCATCTCCATGATGGCTTGCACCTTTTCTGGGTCTACCTCAATTCCCTTCACTGATATGATATACCCTAGCAGTTTCCCAGAAGTGACACCAAAAGCACATTTTTTAGGATTTAATTTGAGTTGAAATCATTCCATCTGGTCCAATATAAAACTCAAAGTAGATAGATGAGTGCTCCTTTGTTGAGATTTAGCAAGGGTGTCATCAACATAGTCTCCCATGTTCTTATGCATCATATCATGGAATATAGTGGTCATAGCCCTTTGATAGGTTGCACCAGCATTCTTAAGACCGAAGGGCATGACATTCCAACAAAAGGTACCCCATGCACAGGTGAATTCTATCTTCTCTTGGTCTTTAGGGGCAATTCTGATATGATTATATCTAGAGAAGCCATCCATAAGGGAGTACATTTCATAGCCCACTGTCATGTCCACTATCATGTCAATGTTAGGAAGTGGAAAATCATCCTTAGGGCATGCTTTATTCAGGTCCCTAAAATCAATGCATACACAAATGGACTTGTCATGTTTGGAAATAGGGACAATGTTAGAAATCCACTTAGCGTAGTTGATAGCTCTGATGAAGTTGGCTTTTAGAAGCTTTTCAAGTTCAACCTTAACCAGTAATGCCACATGGGGATGCATCTTTCTGAGCTTCTGCTTGATAGGTTTTACCCCGGGAGCAATGGAGAGATGGTGCATGATAAGTTCAGTGTCTAAACTAGGCATGTCAGAATATGTCCATGCAAAGTTGATCTTTTTCTCTTGAAAGAATGCGACAAATTGTTCTTTCTCCTTTGCTGAGAGGGACTGAGCTACGTGGATGATCTTAGGAGAGTCTTATGTCCCTAAGTTGATGGGTTGTGTAGATTTGACCATAATCAAAGATCTTTCTTGAAAATAGCTGGGCAGACTACCAAGTACCTCATCCTTGGGTGCCTCAGAGAGGTTTTCACCCTTGGATATGTCTTTATTTTTACTATTTTTAGGTTCGAATACTGCCACAATGTGGTTTTCACCATCCGACCATTTCTTTTATTTATTTATTTTATGACTAAGGTACTTGATATCTAATTCAGTCATGTTTGTTTCTGGTTCACTGGTGGAAGAGGTAATAGGTTTAATGGCATTGACGTAGCAGGTGATCTCATAGTCATTTTGGAAAGAAGGCAATGTGGGTCTTTGATCCTGGGTAGACCAATCTATGAGATTTGAGTGTATGAGAGGAAGCAAACTGACAGGTTTAAGGGCATTGATGTGATATGTGTCATCTCCGGTGATGAGAGAGGTTGAGCCTATAGAGTAAGCTCCAAAAATGTACACACTAAGATGTGCACTTCTCTAAATCATTGCTTCCAAGAGAATCCATAGATTGGGAATCTTGAAAAGGTGACTTAGAGCTCCCTAGGCATGAAGTGCAAGGGTGTTAATAGTGCTCTCAGCTAGAGCTAGTAAAGCATATGACCTTGCTAGTAAACCATGCAATGGGAGATTCAAAGAGACAAGGGCAAGAATGCCAATATCCTCAAGAATCTTGATGAAAATGCAATGCAACTATGCTAGAATGGAGAATGCAACTAAGCTATTGAAATGAAAGTGTTACAAGCTATTGCTAATTAATCTATGTGAGTTAAACTAGAGAATGAAAAGGAAACTAAGCTAGAATGCTATGAGAATTTAAGCTACAATGCAAAGATAAATACTAGAATGCAATAAGATCTTCAAAAGCTCCAAGAAACCTGCAACATAACATTAGCATAAAGAATTGGGATCCTAGAATGAGAAGAGAGCTCTTCTTTTATAGAAAGTGAGAATTAATGGATGATGGAGATTAAGAGGCAAAAGAGTTAATCAAGGGTGGGGTTTGAAAGAGGGATCGATCCATATGCACAAGTCTCCTCCAATGAGAGTGAAGTGTTGACTTTTGAGCCTCATGTGAGACAAAAAGGCCTTTTGTTCTTTTTATAAAATAAGAATAATGCTTTATTTGTGCAACTTAGGATAAGAGGAAAGTGGGGGCTTTTTATTTAATAAAAGGGGAGGGAATTCATTTTAAATAAATAAAGACTTAGGATAAAATGGTTAGCCAATAGGATATAATCGAATAAATGATAGAATCAAGAATAAGCAATTGATAAATCTAGTAAATAATGCTAGCAAGGGGCTAATAGTCTAGGTGAACATTTTTGGGTGATTATAGTGATAACACTAGTGCTATAAACATTTCAAAGAATCTAGTGATGTACACTAAAACAAAGTACATATCTATCAAGTATCACTACTTAAGAGAAAAAGTGCAGGAGAAGCAAGTGAAGCTAGAATTTGTTACATCTAAAGAGAAACTTGTAGACATATTTACAAAGCCTCTACCGAAAGATACATTTGAATACTTGAGGACTAGACTTGGGGTCCGTCCCCTATCTACTGGTCACTAATGTGGTCTAGTGGTTGCATCAACCTAATCTTATCAGAAGATCATTCATGTTGATGCAACATAGTTCACACTTTGGATTTTTGTCTAAAGTTGTGAAAGTTGTGAAGAACTGGAATAGATTTGCATAACAGCATACAGAGATACAGTGAATGCACCAGACAAAAGAGAGTTACATGGCTACTATAGAGCTGTATGGTTTATTTGTTTCTTTTGCATTTTTATCAAAGGGAGAGATAAACAATATGATAATTGAGGAGAATACAAAAACATCTATCTAAGGGAGAGACAATCTGGAAAGATACAGGGAGAGATAAATAGAAGGAACTTGAGAGCTGCTAAAGATCATATCTACAAAAGATAGTCTGCACATTGTAATGCTATTATATAATGTAGTGATTAAACATATTAAGCTAAGGGAGAGCTTGCCGAGCTACAACATTTGTTTACAGAGTTGTAGAATACATGTTTGGTATGTGTATGGTATACTTCATATTACTTGAGTTTCCATCAATGCCAAAGGGAGAGATTGATGAACTACAACTGATTGAGAACCTGATTACAGAACTTCAAGTGATTAGATATCATTGAGCATAGAATTGTTATGTAAGATAATTGAATCAATTTTATGTTGTCATTGATGTCAACTAGTTTTGACAGTACTTATCATGGAGTTGAAAACATCTAACACATCTATAGAAGAGAAGAGAGAGATGATGAACTAAGATATCTACATGGAGAAAGATGGTTATGACAAATGAGGATAAGGATTACTCTTGGTAACTTATTGATGAGTCTATGACTTCATATTGTTGACTTAATTATGTTACATTAATCTTTTATGAAGTTGGGAGAAAAATGTTACAAAGTAGTGTTGTCGGTTAATGAAGCATTCCAGTATACACCAAGTAGTATAGTGTATACCGAGCACAATATAAACTGAGCTTGTGTTCACCGACACATTTCTTTTTTAACTGAAGAATGAACAAAAGAACTAAATGATTTGTTTAGCCGACAGAAGTTGATGAGTTTTTAAGTGTATGATCACAGAGTGAAAGATAAAGTTTGTTACGAGATCAATGACTAGCAAAATTCAAGGAAGATCTAACAGATAGATTTGAAACATGTTACTGACACATCAGCCAAGGAAGGTTTAAGTGGCAAAACCAACAAAGGAGATTAAGTGGCAAAATTTGATGGATGAAAAGAAAATGGTTTACTTGTCTATTTAAGAGACTAGGGTTTCACTATGAAACTTATGCCAGAGGAAAGGATACTATAGAGATATCGTGTGAACAAGCTTCATGCATGCTTGATCAAACTAGTTAAGGAGAACCAAATTGCAGAGATTATCAAGTGTCAGAAAGCTATAACTGAGAGACAGTAAGTTACTGAATATTGTTGAAAAAAAATTGATATATTGATCAAAGATTTGAATGAGCATAATATAGATATGTACATCTACAAATCAAGTTGTATTGTAATTAGATCAACTACTGTTACATTTTAACCATTGTAATCAAATAAATCTCTTAACCGAGTAGACTTGAAAGTCTTGTAATGTCATTCATAGAATGCACATTTGTTATCCTATCAACCTCATAGTGAATGCTAGTTGGACGATAATGATTAGTGTTAAATCCTCCAACAAGGTCACACCTTATAGTGTGTTTTGTAACCTTTAACTTTTTTGGGTCTTCACCGACCTCACTTTAGAAGAGTGAAATTTTTTTGGGTTGTTGATCCCAGATGGTTTTTCCCTTTACAGGGATTCCATGTTAAATCTCTTGTGTTATGTGTTGATTGTGGTGATTGGTTGTTATCATACTTTACATGTTGCATATTAGATTTGATCAGTAGTTACTATATGTTATTGATTGGTAATCGGTAAAAGCATAGACAGTTTACCTTTATATGTTACCGAGCTGCAAAAATTTGTTTAAATTATTTTTGGATATACATTTTGTATTTGGGATAGAGGATAACTGATTCACCCCCCTCTCAGTTATTCTAACATAGTTTCCATATTAATACTTGAAGATAAGGTGTATTGGATTTCTTCCTTGGATGGAAAGGTTCTAGCATGACCTAGGAACTCAAATTTCAAGAAGGCACATATTATAGGAACTCGAGATGGGTGCTTATACAAACTATCCACTTCTCCCTCTCAAGCCTTACTTCATGATATATCTTCTACTATCAAAATATGGCATATAAGGTTGGGACATCTTCACTTCCATGCCCTATCTTCTATGATGAATATTGTAAATGGTCTACCTAAATTAAAATAAGATCATGAGGGGGTTTGCAAGGGTTTTTCTCTAGGAAAGAACTCCAAGGGTGTTTTTCATAAAAGTGAGAGTAGATCCAAAAATGTATTTGAACTTATACATTCTAACCTATGTGGACCAATGATAGTGACATCGCTAGGAGGATTTTTTTATTATATTATTTTTGTTGATGACTACTCTAGGAAAACCTAGATTTACTTTCTAAAATGTAAAGAATCAAATCAAGTTCTAACAAAATTTAAGGAATTCAAAGCCTTAGTTGAAAACATATCGTGGAAAAGAATCAAAACCTTAAGGTCTGATAATGGGGGAGAATACATCTCTGATAAATTTAAAGAATGTTGTATTTCAACAAGGATTAAGAGGGAGTACATATTTCCTTATAACCCTCAACAAAATGAGGTAGCTGAAAGGAAAAATAGAACCATATTAGAAGCAAAAATCTATGATGCATGATCAAAACCTTCATACCTTATTTTGTGTTGAAGCCTCCTGCACAACTATTTATATCCAAAATAGATTCCTTCACTCTATTCTAGAAAATAAAACCCCTGAAGAATCATTTACTTGGATTAAAATTAACATAAGCCATCTTAGGATATTTGGTTTTCCTATCTAAATCCACATTCCTAAGGAGAAAAGATCCAAATTAGAGCCTTCAGGAAAGAGTGAGATATTTGTTAGGTATAGTGAGACATCTAAAGCCTACATGATACATACTTGGTCAAAACTTAATTGAACTTAGAAAATATATAACCTTCCAAAAAGACATTACTTTTAAAAGATCTAAAGACATTGTAGAAGTAGATGAAGTAAATCCTCAAAAAGATCATGATCCTGAGATTTAGAGGGATAATTCTTTGGAAAATGATAATGAACCATTGAAATCCACACTTGAACCTAGAGATTCAACCATTAATCATAGAGACCACTCTAGGAAAGGAAAACATTTGAAGAAGTAGATATTTATGGAGCTTTTGAGGATACTTCAGAGAAAGGAAGAAACCTAATAGATACTCCAATTATATTTCTCTCATGACTGAACTTATTGAATTTGAGCCTTCAAATATTGAGGAAGCACTCCAAAAGAAAGTATGGAAGGATGTCATGGCTCAAGAATACCAATCCATCATAAATAATGATGTCTGGGGCATTGTGCCTAGACCTAAAGACAAATCAGTTGTCTCATCTAAATGGCTATTCAAAATCAAACATACAGATGATGGAATTATTGAAAAACATAAAGCCATATTTGTTTCCAGGGGATTCTCTTAGAAGGAAGGGATTGATTATGAAGAGAAATTTTCCCCACTTGCTTGATACACCTCTAACAAAGTTGTTATTGTTATTGCTACATCTAAAGGATGGAAAATTCACTAGATGGATGTAAAGACAAATTTCCTTAATGGGATCATTGAAGAGGAAGTATACTTGGAACAAATAGAGGGATTTGTGATTCATGATAGTAATTATCATATTTTCAAATTAAAGAAGGATTTATATGGGATCAAACAGGTTCCTTGAGCCTGGTATGAAAGAATAGACAACTAACTCTCCAAATTAGGGTTTTCCAAGAAGAAAGTAGACCCCAAATTATACTTTAAGGTAATAAATGGTGATATATTGATTCTCATTTTATATGTTGATGATTTTCTAATCAGAGGAGAAGATCATCTCATCACTGAATGCAAGAAAGACCTTGCTTCTAAATTTGACATGAACGATTTGGGAATATTACATTACTTCGTTGGCTTAGAAGTATGGCAATAAGATAATTGCATTATCTTAAATCGAGGAAAATATATTGTTGATATATTAAAGAGGTTTGGAATGATGGATATCAAACCTATGTCTACACCTATTGAGAAAAAATTTCACAAACTCAAAGAAGTAGCTTCAGAATCAGAATTAGCAGATCCTACTTTCTATCATCAAATAATTGGGTCATTAATGTATTTGGTCAACACCAGACCAAACATTTTCTATACAATAAATGCACTCATCCAGTTCACATGTGAACCTAAAAAATTGCATCTGGTCACAACAAAATACATATTGATACATCTATGTGGAACTATTGGACTTGGATTAAAGTATCACAATGTTGATCTAAACCTCCATGGATATTCAAACTCAAATTCGGATGGATGTGTTGTAGATAGAAAGAGTACTTCAGGACATTCTTTCAGTTTAGGATCTACCATGATATCTTGGTTCAACAAAAAATAATCCTTAGTTTCACAAAGCTCCACTGAAGTTGAATACATTGCTGCATATATGAGAGCTCAAGAAGTAGTATGGATAATAAAGATATTGGTTGGATTGTTTGGACAAGCCCTGGATTCCATGATCATTCACTGTGATAACCAAAGTTTCATAAAATTTTTTTGTGAATCCTATCACTATGTTAGAGACATGGTGGAGATAAATGTTGTTCAGTTAAGATATATTAGTACAGATGAGAAAACTATATATATTCTAACCAAGCCTCTATTGAAAGAAAAAGTAGATCACTTTAGAGGTAAGCTTGGTATGGTAAGAATGTAAAATTTTAATTGAGATTGAGACTTAATAAATTGTACTAATGATTTATATATGAGATATATTATATATAATTTTTTGTGAGCTATTACATAATCTTATGGAAACTTTCTGGAAGGTGACGATCTTTCAATGAAGTCTACTTATGGTTACTATTGTAAAGTGAGGAATTTAACATAGTTTAACCTATTATCATGATGGATATCATATGGTTGATATTTTCTAACATATTGTGATAGTTCATAGTTTTCATATAATATCAACTGAGTAGTATGCAAGTACAATGAGTTATATTATTGAGATATGTCATGGTGGATGTTATGAGATGTAACATCATAGGTATACCATGAAATGATATATTTTCTGATAGGCCTCATGAGATGTGATGCCAATGCACATACCAAGAAAGATATGAGTATGGATAATATCATATGGTTGATATTCTTGAGCAGTCCATACTCTTGATGATACCGTGAGGTAACATCTGTTATGGTAGATGTCATTTTTGATATCTATGTAGACCATAACCCTCAATGTTGTATTGAGGTAATCACAATATAATATTTCACTGTATTATATATATGGAAATCATCCTCCCTAGCTATGAGGGAGTGTTAATGATTGTAGCTTCAGTTGGATGATTCCAATCTATGAAATCAAATGTTTGAATGGCCTATCGACCTTAAATGTTTGATATATTTCTTATTATCATAGAGCATTATTAATATTGATGACAATTATCAACACAACACATATATTAGATATATAATATATATGTATATATATGAGATATATTATATATACATATACATATATATAATCTATATATATATATATATATATATATATATATATATATATATATATATATATATATATATATATATATATATATATATATATATATATATATATATATATATATATATATATATATATATATATATATATATATATATATATATATATATATTCATAAACAATAAATAATTCTCATACACATTATAATGATGATTATACATTAAACAAGATTTTTGATATCGACTATAATGTTGATTATGTGAATAAACTTAATATCAATGAATGGCAAAAATAATCAGAAATAAAAGGAAATGATGGTGACACAATCGATGATGTTATCAAATGTGATGATCACAATCGATGTCAACTATGGTTATCACAACCAACATACAAATTAATTGTCATATCTCATATGTCATTGCTGTTAAATATATATATTAGAAGCGTTGATCATTATCAACTGTGATTATCACAACCAATAATCATTATCAAATGCCATATAGTATCTCTTCCAATGAATAGTATAAGATTCAATTATTATATTGATTGCCTTATCATTGTTATTAAGTTATGGTTTGATCGTTATCGATCAGATTCAATGATATGTATTAGCAGTTACTAATGAATGGTTAAACCATTAACAAGAGACATGTCTCTACATGAACTTTGTTCATGTAGAGACATATCACTACGGGAGACATGTCCCATTATGTTATATTTATACTAGTTGAAAGAATAACTTGGAACACACAAAAATCTACAAGTTTTATTACAAGTTACAAATAGAGATTCATATCAAGTCTTCTCAAGAAAAAGATATATATCAACATTGTATTTGGAGTTCATTTTTTCTCTTAGATCTACATTATCATCACATAGAAAATTTCATTAGGATAAAAAGGGTTAGAATATAATTCTAATCTAAGTATCATCATAGTTTCATTATATAGGAAACAAGTTAGAAAATTTAAATTTGCTCTATTCTAATTCTGATCACAATTTAACAGACTTGCCTTCACACTTGAATCATACAAAATTAATAGCTTTCTCATTCTCACTTATGTTTATTTCATTCCTTTTTTTAGACTATATGTAGAGATTTGTCCATTGAAAACATCAAAAGGTCTACCATAAGAAAGTAGACCTTATTAATACAAAGTTAACCACCTTGAACAAAATACTTAATGTGGTCCACTCTAGGAAATATAGGACCCATATACATCATAAAATTTATTTTCCAACTAATATAGTTTATCCATATGCATCACAACTCCTTCCAAAGCTGAAACCAAAAGTAACGTGTGAAAATGAATTAAAAAATAGGTTACAAATCGGCCCAAAAATACTCTCTAATGCATGTAGCACAATATGAAGCATGCCACACTATGGAAAAAACATCTTAAGTCTCTTAAAGCTTCCCTTGACCTATATCTGGACCCAAACTACTCAAATCAAGTCATCAAAAATAGTTGAGTCAACCAAAAGCCAACACATAGAGAAAAATAACATGTGTGATGAAAAATCTACACCTGTAGAGAAAATCATCAAAAGATACCAAGTCTACCAAACCTCATACCCTAAAATCCCATTATGGAGCAATACAAACCATTCTCTAAGGCTGTCTAAACCAGCTTGACACCTTGCCTTACTATCATCCAAACAACACATCATATCTTTGTCAATTAATTAGTTTTGGGACCTATACACATGACAATGCAATATTCATAGTAACTAGTCATTAAGCCTATAGATGCAAGTAGTCATCATCTCAAATCATTCTTCAATAAGATATTCAAATACTCTTTGTTGCATACTCATGTCTTTCAAACAAGTTACAAACTTCAAATAATCTTTCCTGCATATTCCTTTCTTTTGGATAAGATACAAAATTCCTCAATCATTATTCAAAAATTCTTCATCAATCAAAGTCATAGCCTCAAAAAAATGTCATTCAAATCTTCAAACACTATTCAAATATTTTTCATCAATCTAACTCACAGCCTTAGCAACCATCCATCCTTTGAAAATTGACACGAATGCCACACTTGAGGTTGACATCAAGACAAAAAAAATCATTATGCTAACAAATTAATCATTACAACTACTACTAAGGATTAGTTTTAATTCATCTAATTCACAAAGGATAAGGATCTCCAAGGGATACCCTTGTTATGATACCATGATGGTTGTACAAGTAGTTACCCTACTTTGCAAGTAATGGTAATTAGAGCTACTCCTTGTATCAAGAGGATATGATAAAAGTCACATATAGCATGAGGGTGATAGATTCCATTTTCTACCTATTTTGCAAAAAGTATAACTAGATAAATCACTAAGGTTAAAAATCATCTTGGAAACTACTTCTTTGGGTATATAAACTCAACTTGGTGGCCTAAAGGTGATGGCAAATAGAATCTATTGGGTGAAAATATTTCTTGAGCTTGTATGAACCTTGGGATAGAGGTTGGACTTTGAGGTAGTATGGAATACATCAAAGCCTCTAGACTAATGGATTCTTTACCTTTGTGCATGTTACCATTTTGACGGATGTAAAATATTGATAGAATGACAGAATTAAGGATGTAGTGCACAATACACTAATATTCCCTTTCTACTTGAGATGTACCAAAAAGGGGTGGGTATGTAACAATCTTTATGTGTAGGTTAGCCACTCATTATATACTTGACCATTTGTGTTGATGATTCCAACCCAAATATGAATGAGATACACCAAGTCCTCTTCACATTTGAACCTTGTTTGAAACCACTCACCACTTAAGCATGTGACCTTGGAACTTTACAAAATTGTTCCTAGGATAGCTTGTAGGGTCCAATTGGTTGGGGTGTAAAAGATTGTTGTTCACTTGGTTGGGTATGTTGCACCCCACAAGGACACTAAAAGGGAACCCAAACAACAAGGATGATAAACATGACTATTCCAAATCATGTTCTTCTTGAGCTAACCAAATTTAGGATACCGCATTTTCTTAATTGATTTAATAGTATTTTTGTAATTGTGTAAACTTAACCATGATATTTTATTATAGTTATTTTTTGTATACATGCAAATTTTACCATGTAAAAAAAATTGCTCTCACAAAGTAGGTTTCTACAAAACCATATCATAAATAGATTATTGATACCTTCTTGTAAACTTAATCATGGATGGTAGGTGAAACCTTCGAGATCAACTTAAATATTTTCTATTAGTTCTTATCTCTTTCTTAAATAAATTCATAAAATAAAATTGAGGGATTTTAATACTTTTGTTATTTCTAGATTGTTTCATGTTGTTATGTTTGATATTTTTTTTAAATAAATGACTTTAGAGGTTAATATTTAATCTTAACAAATAATATTAGAATATGAATTATACCCACCATTATTTAGCATATTTAACCATATTCATTTTATTACAAGCATTGAATTTTCATAATGAATGAAAATGAGAGATATATTAAGGAAAGTCTTCTTTTAAGTAAATACTTTTCTATCTATATAAATTTTTATTATGGATAAGATCCATCTTGAGGGTGAAGAAAGATTTAGAAAATGATAGAGCTAAGGGTGTAGTGCACAATACACTAATATTCCTTTTCTACTTGAGATGTACCAAAAAGGTGTAGGTATGTGTTACCCCACCAACTTTTGTTGGTGTCAAAGTATATATTTATGTATATCTTTCATCACAAACTAATGTCTTAGGCTCTTTTGAAACTATAATTGAAACCAAGTCTAAGTTCAAAGTCTTGCGTTCATTCTCCACTTGCACATCTCTTGCTGTCGCGGATTCATTTTGGCTAAGTTATCTTGTAGGAGGTCTTCCCTAGTTTGAACTTGAACTTTGAACCCCTTTCGGTTCGGTTCAAAGTTCAAAATTCTATGTTCAAAATAAATAGTGCAAGCGAGAGTCCTTATGTCTTAATGATTGAAGAATTCATCACATCTTGTTCTGAGTCATGAGTCTATTTTATTTCATTCAATTTGAACTTGAACCTTGAACATCTTTCAGTTCAACGTTTGACGTTTTCATATAATGAGATTGGAGCATTGGATGGCTGAATAAGGAAATAAGCGGAGTACAGATAGGAAATATTCTGGGAACCTCAAATTTGAAAAGTTTATTTTAGCAAAAGGTAATCATTAAATATTGATCCCAAGTGGTTTGAAATGACCATTAATTAAAGAGGTGTCAGATTTAATGTCAATTCATCATTAATCTACGTGGGGATTGTAAATGTTTAAGCATGCTAAAAATTTGGGCAAATCTTCCACTTTATATTAATATAGCATAACATCTCTTTTTTTCTCTACTAATTCATTTCAAATCCAGTGGAGCGGAAAACCAATGAAGGTAATTATAGTTACGCAGCAGGGTGGCAAATTTGATGAATTTTGGTGAGTCTGTTAAAACCCAAACCTTGGTAATTCAACAATTTGTCAAGGTGTAGTAAGTTGAAGTTCCCTGATCAAATATATTTGTTTTATTTTATGGAATTGTATGGTTAGTAGAATGACATATAATAGGCCCTCCATACCAAAAATAGGGCATTCTTCTAGCCTTATAAGTTCAATTCCATAAATGGGGGATACAAACCTTTTATAAGTAACTGTAGAAGAAATTTTAGAAAGGCTAAAAAATCCTAAGGAGGGATCAATTGTAGATATGGTGAATTGGAGTGGTTTAATTGAGGTAGTGGCTTCCCCATTGTAGCTCCTTTCCGTAAGATAGTGCTAGAATGTATGAATTGGTATGATAGGGATGAGAGATGTATCTTATTTTTGGGGAAATGTTAGTAAGAATAGACAGAGGAACCATATTTGCCTCCATGGGAATACTTGATAAGGAGCCTTATGAGTCTTGGACCATAGGAAAATATCATTCCTTTTTCTCAGAAATGAAGGAGTATAAAAGTATAATTGCAAGAAAATGGCTTCTTAAAATACAAAAGTGTGGTTCATGACTCCCTAGTCCCCTCACCCATGAGCATTTCATATTGGGAAGTTTGAGATTTAGTGATTTTGCTGAATAGGGTGAAAGGAAATCAAAACACATTTCATTGAGAAGATTGGATGTTCTTCTACATCCAAGTGTTGTTGAAAGGGCAAAAATTCTTAGACTAGGGTGAGTTCATAGCAGAGAGATTACATGAAGGATTAGCAAATTTTGTCAGGATGCGGGGCTTTATATGTCCTCTTTTCTTTTCTATCTATTAGCATTTACTAGGGAATGGGTTGGCTTACCCCATGATCCTTCAGTTCTAGAGATGAATATTTATGAGTACCATCCACTCCTACAACTATAGAAGTTCTTAGAGAATTTTAATAGAGTAAACAATGTATTCTTTGCCCGACTAGTTTTTGAACTACAAGGAAGATTCATGAACACGAGGTTATCAAAAGAAGCGGTTCAATTGATTAGTACCTATGGTAGGTACTTTATAAAATTTAGTAGGTTCACGTATATAAGGGTAGGAGGATTTAAGGTGAACCCTTAAAGTTACCTATGTATGTGCTGGATAATCTAGTTCTCACAAAAGTATGTAGGCAATTGGTACTCATTGATAAATGCTTAAAATGAAAGAATCCTTCAAGAGTAAATTTTCCCGTTGAGATGGGTCATTATTGTTGTAAAACCAGTACCAATGCCTTGAATTTGGGAACAAAGATTAAGAAATTTAACTTCAAAACTTATATTGCTCGACCAAATTTGACAGTAAAGGCTTTGCACAATCTTACCTGGACATGAAGGAAGGTTTTACTCATAGTCCACAACTAGAAGACTATCAGGAAGATTGTGAAGACAAGTTAAAAGTGTGAAGAAGATTGTGGTCTCATTTCACCTTGAAAAAAATCATTAGTACGAAGCTTCCCATTAATATAAAAGGGGTTGAATAAAAATATGGAGAGGAAGTATTGGATCAATAATTCCAAAATAGAGTGCATGCATACCCTTTTCCTGAAATAGATTGGAGCAGGAAGGAGGAAGAAAATATACAAACCATAATGTTCAAAGTAATAAGGAGAATACAGAGGTGGTTGATAGAATTTAGATTGGAAGAAATATGAATGAAAGAAGCCAAAGCCTATCAAGAGCCGCAAGGTGCATCTGTTCTCCAGGTTAAAACTATTTCTTCTAACATATTTGTTAATCTTGATCTTGTAGGTGAAAATAAGTCTAAAAAGAGCCCATCTAAGAAGGAAAAACTAGCAACCATGAATCCTTCCCCTATAAGAACTACATGTTTGAGAAGTAAAAGAATAAAGAAAGCTTCGAGTTGTAGAGATTTTGTGAACTTAGATTCAACTGAAGAGGTCCTTGCAATGATGGAAAATTAAGCACCTGATATCATGGATACTAATGATGTTGAAACAAGAAGGGAATAACCAAAAGATGTCCACTCTATTGATAACACTCTAGCAATCAATTCAACTATATTATAAACACCCCTTGTTAAAAATCCATCGAGCACACCCATATGGCTCAAAGCTTCCATCAATAGGAAATGAAGTGTGGTGCCAATCTCACTACCAAACAATGATATGGTAAGCAAGTGCCTGAGGTGGGAAGTAAAAACCAAGACACCCAAAGTTGAGGCAATGTTTGATATAGATGACAGGACATGGTGATGGTTTGCAAAATTAGCAATTCCAACAATTGATAAGGATTTTGATGAGGTGACAACCAAGGATTTTGAAATAGCAAGGGTGTACATTCATGTGGCCACTCGATGCCAAGCATCTGGAGTCCTCTATGAAGAAAATGATCACAAGGACTTGGAAAGACAAAAAAGAAAAGAGGGAAATGAAATTAGCCCTTAGACAGATGGTAGAGTACATCCATTCCATCTGTAATCCTGATCCCGCGCATGTCTCTCAACTTTCTCTAATGTTTGATCCTATATTGCCTGATAACCAACAAATAAAAGATCAAATGCAATGTAATAGAGTAATTACTGAGGCCTATGATGATTGGTTGGATTCAATTGTCAAAATAGGAACATAGTATATTGATGCTCTTATTAAAATTTATGAGGAAACTATTGCCGCTAGAGACAGTCTGGAAGCATAAATAGCCTTGTAGGACAAACAAAGAATCCAGTGGATAGTTGTGGTAGCTCAAATGATGAATGTTCAAAAGTATGGGATAATTTTTTTTTTAGTAGAAAATCCTATTTAAGGATTTGATGATGAAGGCCTTTATGTTTCATGAGAGCATTTGGAATGGAGAAACTCAATCATTAAACAAGGAACAAAGGAGTCTACCAAGATTTTTAAGAAGCTCATTGCCTTAGCTGGAGTAACGAGTGATGACCTTAGGTGTATCGAGGTTCAAATTTTTAAAGAAGATGGGAGAACAATACTGAAGCTAGAGGAAATGGTCAAGTCCTTCAAAGAGAGAGTTTAAGCAATTAAAGAGGCCAAGACTCTGACTACAAAAGACTTCTCTAAAATTGCCAAAATAGAATCTATGTTGATAATCTACCTTGATCACCTAGAGACACATAAAAATAAAGTTTCATATGTACAAAAGGAGAAGAAAGTATGGAAATAGAGGATTGCGCACATTGGAGTTCCCAGTCATGAGATCATGGTGAACTTCTCGGCTGAACATCTAGAGTTGAGAAAACAATGCGACACATCCTTGGTATAGAGAAATTCCTCATCATCCATGACCCCACCACATTCTTGAATGTGGTCCCGAGATATTAGCTACAACATAACCATTTATGGTTATTTCTTGTTTTACTCAGGTTATTTTTGTTAGTCAAATCTTTTTACTTTACTCCTTAGTGGAGTTACTTTCAAAAACTTAATCTTTTGATAGTTATGCCCACAGGGCTATATATGCGGCTTATTATGATTCAGTAAGGGTTGACCAAATTTTGATACATTGGTAGTTAGCAAGTTATTTTGGATTCTAAAAAGACACTTCAATTTTTTTTTCTCTGTATTGAAATATGATTTGATTTGGTGGTTAATTAAATAATGTTACAACTTTAAAATGTGTTCATTTTGAGTGGATGAATGCTTTTTCTATTGGAGTTCATTTGTCATTATAATATTTCCTTGTTGTGTTTCAAACTAGGAAATGTGATTAAGTGGAAAATATAAATAGTTCATTGTCTTGGAAGAATTATGACAAGTCTGTTGGCTTGATCAGATTGTTATTTGTTGAATGCATATCTATTTAAGGATTCATATCATGTTTATGGATGAATGCCAATGTCTTTTGATACTTTTTAGTTAAAAGTATTATTCTAAGTTACTTGATTAAGTTTCATGTGCTGATTGATAAATTATCTTAGAGGGAGTTGCACCTTAATGCAGAGGGAATAGTCTCATGTTATTCCCAAACTGTTATTAACATATTATTTTCCTAACTTTAAGGGGTATATAGAGTCATATTTTTTAGATCTTATTGAATATTTTGTAAAAGAAAATTATTTTAACCAACAAATTTTTGGCAACTCCACTAGGGATGAACCAAAAAACTATCTAAAATAATTAGTCACTAATTAATGGGGCAATATGGTGTTTTCCCATGAAAATATATTTCCTGTATTACAACCTAATATAGGCTTTCAAGATAAGCAAGAAGAATTATTAAGTGTTTTGAATACAGTAGCGTGGTGTTTGAGGAGGTACCCTGAGGATTATAGAAGAGCTAATATTATTTTAGAAAGGAAAGAAGATATTAGCTAGTTTGAGATTTTTAGTCGAAAGATAAAGAAGGCAAGAAGCTACAAACAAAGAGTAGAATATAGCACCAAATCCCCCTCAGAACCCAAGAATTCAAGATCATCCCAATAATTAATCTTTCTAATTCACTTTAGTGTTTACATTGGAATTAAGAAGGTATACCAGGTCTTTGAGAAGAGAAGGAGAGGTTGATCATGTCTTTGAATCCTTGTATAATTTAAATCCCACACCAAGTCAAACTCCTAGAAGATCTAAAAGTGGATCACCTCCATTACAAAGGATCCCTATTTCTCTTGTTTTTCAAGCTCTTATCCTTCATGAAACTATTATTCCTCTTGTTATCAACTCAATTCCACCTAATCCAATCATGGATCAACCTTGGGGAAATGCCATTGGACCTCTGAATTTAGGAGCACAAATTAATGCTTTACCTAAAGGTGCAAATGAGGTATTGCCAAAGTTCAAGGATGATGGAAGTAAATCTACAAATGAACATTTAAATGCATTCAAAATGGTGTGTGGTGTGTTAGTTGTTCAACATCAAGAGGTGGGCGTAAGATTATTTGTTTAGACTTTGACCAATATAGAAACTGAGTGGTTTTATCACTTTCCAAATGCTTCAATCACAAACTGGAATGACATGAAAACCATGTTTGAGGCATGATTAAATATGGTTGAGGATAAAGACTCCATGTTGGCCCAACTCACACAACATAAAAAATAAATGCACAAATCGATGAGGGAGTTTGTTGCTAAATATGATAAGATTGTCAACAAGATTCCTACTGCTAAGAGGCCTACTCCTGAAAATTTATAATGATTCTTTGTAAATTCCATGCCAATAGACATTGGTTTCCACATTAGGAGGTAGAGGGAAACATATTTGGTATCTTCTAAAACCTTAGCTATTGAATTGGAAGATGACCTGATTACTACAAGCAAGTGGAAAAAGGAAGTTCAGATTCCCAACTCACAACCCTCCACTTTCTTAGATCTAATAGAGCAGAGGCTCATGAATGATGTGATCAATCTTAAGAAACAATTACTAAAGGAAACCACACCATATCAGGATATTCCATGCAATTTTTCAAATCAAGCCACATGTACATCGAGAAGATAGTTGGCATTGTCAGTCGCACATCAAAGATTAGTAATTGAGCTGCCTCCTGGTAGTAAAGGTAACATGTGTGCATTTAACTTGAATGATGATCAAGATGAGAGATCATGTCCCTGAGATGGTGTGTTTAGTTCAAATGCATCATAATAAATAAATTGTAGTTGAACTAGTAGAAGATGAAGGTGTTCCTACAGGACCTGGCGACTTCGTAAGCTACTTCTTTGAGTATGAATCAAACTCTAAGAGGGGTGGTGATATCTTAGTAATCCTAGAATAAAATTCATGTTCAATGTTGATAAGAAACTAGTGTCAGCATAAACCATCAAGCTATGCTCCATTTCAAGATATGGAAAATAAAGTAAAGGAACCTTTGAACTGAAATGTTGGTGGTAGAAAAGTTCAAAGTTCAAATTCACCTGAGGTCTAGATTTTAAAAAGGTTAGAATCTAATTCCTCCTTTGATATTATTGAATTTTGGAAATCCCCTAGGATACAAATATCTCCTACAAAGTATCTTAGATTAAATCCTAAGGACTTGGGTAAGCTGGTTGATTATGTTAAAAGAAGTGATTTACCTAAGGCTAATGGAAAATAAATGAATCTTCAATTGGATCAAGCCTCTTCCTCCACTTTTATTAATCAATCTAAGACCATGGAACCTCAACTTAAAAATGATACTTTAGTAGATTTCTCACTATCAACCACCTAGCCCAAGCCCTTTTATGTATCCTTGTTTATCTATGGACATAGATTGAACAATTGAATTATTGGTTTTAGGGCTTCTGACAATATAATGCCTTCTTTTGTGGCTAAAGAACTAAACCTACCCCTTACTAAAACCTTTGGTCATTTTTATTCTATGGATGCCAAGAAAGTACCCCTACTAGGCCAAATCAAAGATGTCCTAGTAGCTCTAACTACTTACCCTCGTAAAAAACTCAAATTGACAATCCTAGTTACAAATATCCTAGCTAGTTATGGTATTCTCTTGAGTAGGACCTTATGAAAATACCTTGGGAGAGATATCAAAATGGATTGGTCACATGCCAATATTCCATTAGGAAAGGAAAGGGTCCCCCTTCAACCCGAGCCCAAATCCAAATATACTATTTTTCCTTTTGAATACCCCAGGTCTCATATTTTATATCAGGAGCCTGAATTTGGCAACTATGTAATCTTTCATGAAGAAGATGTGACATGTGGAGTTAAATCTAAATATGATTCTTTGTGGACTATGGAATTTGATAGAAGTTGTTCTAATGCTAGTTTGGGAGCCAGTTTTGTATTGATATCACCTACGGGAGAGAAGAATCCATTTGCTTTTAAACTAGAATTTAGTAATACCAACAAAACATCAGAATATGAGGCCTTGTTACTTGGAATAGAACAAGCTAAGAGAATGAGAATAAAAATACTGAAGGATATGGGTGATGTAGAGCTGGTTGTCAAGAAGGTGTGAAATATATTTGCAGTAAAAAATGATAGGTTAAGACATTACCGCAATCGGATCTGGGATGAAATTGATGGATTTGAAGCATTTTATATAGAAGCAATACCCAAAGAGTTCAATTCAAGAGTAGACACTTTAGTAGGATCAACTTCTCTTATGATACCTCACCCTGATTTTAGTGATGATGTGTATAGAATTGAGCTTATTCACTGAGCTAGCATTTCAAATTACTCAGATTCTTGGCAAGTGTTCCATGATAATAAGAAAATTAACCTATTTATGCAATGTCTTAACATGTTTTCAACAACATATTTTTAGGGGTCTGAATCAAATTGTTACGAATTATGTCCTAATAAGCAACAAGACCAAGAAGCAACAATTATCCAGTTGAAGGTGAACATAATTACAAAGGGTTAGTGTCATTAGAGAAACTATGTAATAGGAGAGATTGCTACACAGGTAGTGGCAAAGTGAAAGAAATCTCAAAACCAGGCTCTTATGAGATGGTAGATATTGGAGAAGAATCTAACCCTAAGCTCGTGAAATTGGGAACCTGTTGCACACCATAAGAGAAACAAAGATTTATTAGGCTATTGAAATATTATAGAGATGTCTTTGCTTGGTTGTATGATGACCTAAAAATTTTTAAACAAGGCCAAGTTTAGCATCACATACCTCTGAGGCCAGGTACTAGCCATTTCAGGCAGAAATTAAGGAATTATAATCCTAAAGTGGTAGATGCAATTTTTAGGGAAGTGGATAAAATGTTGAAAGCTTGTATAATCTATCCATTCTACCATTCAACATGGGTGGCAAACATTGTTCTAGTGTGAAAGAACAATGGGGATATCTGAATTTGCGTAGATTTTTGCAATCTGAACCAAGCCAGTTTAAAAGACAACTACCCACTCCCTATTATGGACCATATTTTACAAATGGTGACAAGTTCAAAAATGATGTCCATGATGGATGAATTTTCTGGTTATAACCAGATAAGTGTAGTAGAAGAGGACCAACACAAAATGACCTTCATGATGCCTTGGGGAACATTTGCCTACAACCGTATGCCTTTTGGCCTGATTAACATTGGTGCTACTTTCCAAAGAGATATAAATGCAACTTTCATCCATTTGAGGAATAAAATCATTGTTATCTATTTAGATGATCTCACTGTGTTCTTGTGGCGAAGGAGAAAACACATGAGAGATCTATAGTTGGTATTAAAAAAATGTCGAGAGTACGACATATTGTTGAATCCTAAGAAGTCAGTGTTTTTTGTCATTGAAGCAAACTCCTGGGCCATATAGTATCCAAGGAAGGGATAAAGATAGATCCTGAGCATGTGAAGGCAATCCAACAATTAGACCATCCGTCAAATAGGAGTGGAGTAAAATTATTCTTTGGTCAAATAAATTTCCTCAAAAAGTTTGTAACTAATTTTGTAGAAACTACTAGACCAATGATGGATCTTATGAGTGAAAAACTGTTAAGGTTTTTAGGATCATTGCAAATGTAATAACACTATCTAACTGTATGTGTTTTCAAAATGCAACAATCTATTTCATTTATATTGAGAATGAGCCAAGAAGAGACATGTCCCTTCATGGGACATGTCTATTCATTATTATGTAATTAATATAATGACAATTATGAATAAACACACACACATATACATACAGACACACACACACACACACACACACACACACACACACACACATAATATCTCTTGAGTATTATATTAATTTTTCTAATTTTTACATAATGATAATATATATATATATATATATATATATATATATATATATATATATATATATATATATATATATATATATATATATATATATATATATATATATATATATATATATATATATATATATATATATATATATATATATATAGATATATAAGTACATATATATATATCTCATATATACTAAATATATATACATATCTTCACTAGTATTGGCTCATAGTGTTTATTCGACTGAAGCTACAAAACATCAACACTCCCTCTTAGCCATGTAAGATTAAACACATGATTAGGATTAGAAGATAGCATTTACCACGATATCAAAGATATGGTTTGACTAGAAATATAAAGTCTCATGATATTCACCATAACTCATAGATTTATACGAATATAATCTCATGATATTGAGAGAATTGGCCATAGAATATCAAGTCTCATGATATTTACCAAGTACTTAGAGTAATGGCCTACCAACATCAAGTCTCATGATGTCCACCAAGTACTGAAAAGTTTATAAAGATATCATCTCATGATATTGGGAGCATTGGCCTACAGAATATCAAGTCACATGATATTCACCAAGTGCTCAGAGTAATGGCCTACCAACATCAAGTCTCATGATGTCCACCAAGTAATCAAAAGTTTATAAAGATATCATCTCATGATATCAGGAGCATTGGACTATAGAATATCAAGTTGCATGATATTCACCAAGTGCTCAGAGTAATGGCCTACCAATATCAAGTCTCATCACTAGTACATTTTACCTAGTTTGTCTACCAAAATTTTTGACCATGAAATAAAAAGGTCTTGGTTGGTTGGATTATATAAGGAAAACTTACATTTTTTTTAAAGTTATGCCCGTGTTAGTCAAAATTTTGACCAATACTGTGTGAGTCAAAATTTTGACGAACTCAAGCATAACTTAAAAAAAAAATGTTTCATTTCTCATTCATTATTACCACGGTGAATTTTTTGAAGGGAATTGCAACATGTGAAATGTGGATTCGAAGATCTCTGAGACTCTTTTTTACAAATCTAGACTCATTGCTTCATCTGGTTGAGTGTCATCGACTTCATCCCAGGGTTTGTCTAGAAACACAAATTAGAAGATCTCTGAGACTCTTTTTTACAAATCTGGGCTCGTTGCTAGGTATGCGTCATGATTTTCCCTAGGCTCTGTTCTTCTGAAGGAGAACACAAGAAAATATATCACATTTTTTTATGTCTTTTACCTGTTCTTTTCATGGCTTGATGAGGGTTCCATTATATAATGTTATGGTCAAGGGTTTCTCTACAATATTTGCACATTTCTCAACTTGAAGGCTTTCTACGTTCTCTATTTTGTATTATTCTTCTTTAGGGTTTTGTATTATGCCAGTTTGTTGACATATTTAAACAGTAACAACTTGATTGAGCATTGAAAATAAGAAGCCATGAATGCTCTTTGATATTTTCACTCCTCCATGTTGCAATGATGTTTATTTATTTGGTTACAGTAAAGGGAGCAAAACTCTTGGCTCCCTCCTCCATCAAGCATGTGGCTTGTCACTCTGTGTTATTTCCTTTTAAAGTTTATTACTATTGCTATGTGAAGAGTACAAATATGTATTTGGTAACATTGAAGGATGAGAAAAATGGATTTAAGCAGAGTGTGGTTGTTGAATGCCATATGGATACTAAACCTTATCCCATTGAAAGCCTAGCGCTGCTTGGCCTCAATCTAAAACCAGGAGAAGGTGAATTTTGTCACTAGGTATCTAGAGATACACTTCTTTTTATCGAGAATGTATGAATATCAAGTGATAATACTATCCAATTTGAATAAAGTAGCTTAGGAAATCCTTGATATAAGATCACGAGAGCAAGGAAGAACTAGCTTCAACTTATGTGTCTATAATGTCTATTATTCTCAAATAGGAGCTTTGAAATCCTATGATATAAGATCACAAGAGAAAGGATGAGATTGGCTTTCGCTTATTTCAATAATATCTATTGTTTTCAAATAGGAACTTGGAAATCCTTCTTATAATCGAAGGATGAGATTGGCTTCAACCTATGTTAATAATATCTATTATTTGCTGCTCATTATTTTCTTCATTGGTGTTTCATTTTTGCAATTAAATGAAGATTGACCTATTACTATGCTTAATGCTTAAGAATTGATGATTTTATAAGATTAAATGCATGAAAACACCAGGGACATATCAATAACCTGATACCTCAAGTACTTATAATCAGTATGCCCAACAAACACAGACTTAGTAGTAAAAGCATAAGGTAGCACATCCACATCCACATTTGTTTGCATGATTAACCTGTTTAATCTATTGGGTACCCAATCAACATTATCATTTTCTTCTTTTATTCATTCATTTGAAGTTGTATTTAGAGGTAGATATTTATTTCTAATTTCATGTTTATCTGTTACGTATGCTATTTACTGCAGAAAAATAGAATCAGTCATGAATTTAGAAAGAAAGAAGAAGATTTTCTAACTAATTCTGAGGATTAATATAAAACAAATTTCTATAACAAGGCTTCATAATAATATAGACTAATGTAAAATAGATTTCCATAAAAAGACTTTATAATAATAAATTTTATATCAGATGTGGATGTGGATGTGCAACCTGTATAAGTCATCATCATCTTTATTATTTTCTGTAGAAAATACATCCGAAGCACCAACAGAAGCACCATCAGGTCTATCTGGAAAACAAAATTCAGAACCAAAGCCTCGAGATTGTTGTATTGTTTGTGAAAAGGCTTGATACTTCTGAATATCAACATCACTAACACTTCTTTGGGCATATTTCATCGAATCCTCAAAATGAGCATCCTTTATTTTAGCTACCTCATCACTATCATCCTCATCCATTGCCTTGGGGTTCTCACTTCTTTTTATTTCATGTTCAATATCTTGTAAAAGTGCAGAGGAAAGAGAACATGACAAATTATCTTTAGATGATGTTTGAGTTCCTACACCATCGCTTTGATGTTGATAGTCATTTTGTTTCTTTATATTAGAGATTACTTATTGTGATCCTTTGTGCTTGTTTTCATGTATTCATGATGAAGATATAAACCTTGTTAACTTTCAAAACATGAAAACATCAAACCTGTTCTTTGAGGGCTCAATGTCAAAGATGCCTTTTATGTTGTGTTTAATGACAATGCTTGTCATTTGTTGTTTTAGTTTGCCTTATTTTGAAACATTGCATTTGTTTACTTCATGATATTGTAAAATACTATTTTGATCACTCCAGCTATGTATTGAAGCACCTTGCTATCCTATACTTTGGAATGCTTTAATACATTGATGACTATTTGGAAAGTATTTGGTGGCACTAAAATACAAACCATTTGTTTCACTATTTATTTTCTCTATGATTGATTATAAATATCATGGTGTTTTATGGTACTTTCATTAATTGTATCATGGTCATGCTCTACTATTGTACTTAACCTTTAACATATCTCCAATGATTACAATGACTTGCACATGCTTGTACCTTGTGGTTGTTCAATCTTCTTATTGTGATTGGTTCTAATATAAGGCATGATATGTCAATGTCTTCTTATTGTATTTGTTCTATTAGGACTTCAAACTGAGTGACATTTCATTTTCACATGAGCATAGAATTCAAAATTGCCTCTATAGAAGAAATTGTTCATTAATAGTAGATAGATGTGTTTTTCCCTATGATATCATGATAATGGCCATATTCAATAACTCTATAACATGATGGTTGTTCCTTTTAAGAGAGATGGTTGTTCCATTATTCTAAAAACTACACTTTGTTGTCCTTTTGACATGATAGCATTATATGTCAGAAACTTTGAGGTTCTCTTACCTTTTGTATGTCATGGCTTCACCTTTATGTACCTAAATCTCACTCTAAAAATGATCTACTTTTAGGAAACAATGAAAATCCTCTATGGGTTCATACTTATTGTGACTTCCCATGGCGCAATATCATTGCTTGTACACTGTATTTTTCCAATTCTTTTAAATTGTCACTGTCTTTGAAAATTAATGCCATATGTTGCTTACATTTGATTCAATTTCCATATTAATTACTCTCTTCAGTTGTATCTGGAACTTTTTCCTTAAGCATGTGTGATGCAAACCTAGATATAGATGAGCATTAATGCTTAATTGAATGATACGTTCCCATAAAAATGTGAACTCCTATTAATCGACAAACTCTCATGTTAAACAACTACAAAATAAAGTCAACATAGTTAGATAATTTAATTTTAACTTTGGTTGTGTTAATAGAACTATGTTGACTTTATTTTGTAGTTGTTTAACATGAGAGTTTGTAGATTAATAGGAGTTCACAGATACTAGTGTGCCATAGTTGCCCATCTATAACTAGTGAGATGCACTTAACTCATGTACCTCATGCTAGTGTGCTTGGATACCTTGTATACACTATTTTTCATTAGACTAGACATTATCCAAATAGTGAGTATTTATATAAATTGCTATAACACACAGACGGTCCTCCTATTACACCAATTAATAATAGTGACAACCCTCACAAGCGGTTGGATAATGTCTAGTCTAATCCAAGCACACTAGCATGAGGTACATGAGTTATGTTCATCTCACTAGATATATATGGGCATTAATGCTCAATTGAATGATACATTCCCATAAAAATGTGAACTCCTATTAATCTACAAACTCTAATGTTAAACAACTACAAAATAAAGTCAACATAGTTCCTTTAACACAACCAAACTTAAAATTAAATTATTTGAAAAAGGGTTTGTGTTTTGAGTTAATTGGTTTATGTAAATCTATTTTAGCAATAGGTGATGAACATTCATATTTTCCTAAGCAGTACTTTGACCTTTCCTGCCACACATGTACTATTGTGAAAATCATCACAATTCCATTTGTTGTAGGCAAGCTCACAATACACATGTCTGGATGTCTGCATGTTATGTAATAAATGTAGTAACGATGGTGCAGTGCATTATTGATATAGGCTCAATGGCTCTTGTCAATGTGCCAAACTGTCAATGTGGTGGTGGGTAGTGTGTGTTGAAGACTTCATAGACATAGAGCAACCCTAGAAGACAATTTTGGTGCTGCCCAAATAGAAAAAATGTTGCTAATGTGTATATATTTAATGTTTCTAATGTAAATACTATTCATTATATTATAAGAACTAATGTAGATTGGGCATCACAGGGAAATAATGGTTGTAGATACTTTAGTTGGGTCGATGAAAACTCATCTGCATCTATTCACCCATCTCCACTTATTCACAATGAAGGATTTGAGTGCAAAACGTGTCAGGCTAGGGAAAATTTCAAAATTATATTTTTACGATGCCTTCTCTGTATTGTAATCACATATCTTTGTTGCGACCATATGCAGAGATGAACTCAAGAATTAGTTAGTTTAGTATTTTCATATTGTAACTAATATTTTAATATGGATATGACATAACTTCTCTTTGCCTCAAGTGCACATATATATGGTTTACATCTTTTTTTAGAATAATTCTTCATGTTTATGGCTCAGGTGAGCCCCAATTTGCTATCAATCACATGATTTAACGTATAGTGTTTTCTTGGTTATTCCATTTGTTCCTTGACCTTTGAAGGCCATTTGGTAATTTCAACTACACCTAAGGATCCATCAGTAGTTGTGGAAAATAGGATTCATGTTGCAATGCCCAAGCTGCAAGATGGGAAAAGAGAGGCAATAAGAGTGGAAAGAAGATGATATTCTTGAGATCATGGATCATTTTCAAGCTTAAGTGAGGCTTCGTACCATGCATTGTCTGCAGATTTGTACGCAATGCTAATTTAGGCTAGAGGTAAACTACATGTGTCATGTAAACAACATGGTTGAATGAAATCTCTTTTGCGCATTTTAAAGAGTTTTCCCACCAATACAAGCGTAAATAACACATTGAACGTAATCTATAAACACTGCGTGGTATGAAGTCTTGCTGAAGTTTGAAATACAAGAGAAGGTGACAAGAGCAGGTGACATGGATAGGTTGCAGGACACATCAAAGGCAACAAAGGCTAGACTGCAAAAGATTTCACAATAGCTGACAAACATAATTGTAGGCATCATGGTCACAATTTTTTGGAGACAACGTAATTGAGTTGTATACCTAGATGATGGAGAGTAACTTCTGCTCCTCTGATTCCAAGTTAACACTACAGGATCCAAAGACCATAGATAAGGAATAAATTTAGAGAGCAGAGGAGGGCCATAATGACCAAAATAATACAGGATGAACCTCAAGTTAAATGAGGCAACTGCAAACATTTTAATACATTTTTATTATTAAATAATGAAATTTGCATATTATAGTGTTCTAAGCCCCGTCTATGCAAATTTCATTATTTAATAATAAAATTCTATTAAAATGTTTGCAGTTGCCTCATTTAACTTGAGGTTCGTCCTATATTATTTTTTTCATTATGGCCCTCCTCCACTATCTAAATTTATTCCTTATCTATGGTCTTGGGATCCCGCAGTGTCAACTTGGAACCAAAGGATCAGAAGTTGCTCTTCATCATCTGGGTATACCACTCAATTACATTGTCTCCAAAAAAATATGACCATAATGCCTACAATTATGTTTCTCACCTATTGGGTCCCAGGACCCCTTATGACCCTTTACGACCATTTATGACCTTTAAGAATACATCTTAGCTATCTTAAAATGTCGTAAAGGGTCTTAAGAGGCTCCTAGGAGGGGCCAGATGAGCTTCCACCTTCATGTGGTTGGCCCTGTTAAGTAGAGAATGTTAATTAAACTATTCTCGAAACAAAGAGAAGCTCAATAATTTAAGGTCTTAGTCCATGGACAAATTAAATTAGACTTACTAAGCCTCTTATTGTAGTTTGTAATAAGAATGATTTGCAACCACTAGAGATTACTCTACAAGCTTGAAGAAGTGGTATATTTTGGAAAATGAAGAGTGGAAAGAAGATGATATTCCTGAGATCATGGATGGACACAATGTTGGAGACTTTATTGATCTAGATATCTTACAGAGGCTTGAAGAACTGGAGAGGGAAGAAGGGCTTAGGATGGCAACTAAGGGTGATGAGGATTTCACAATAGCTGAAAAACATAATTGTAGGCATCATGGTCACATTTTTTTGGAGACAACATAATTGAGTTGTATACCTTGATGAAGTGCAACTTCTGTACCTCCAATTCCATGTTGACACTGTGGGATGGAGAACAACTTGGAACCGGAGGTGCAGAAGTTGCTCTCCATCATCTGGGTATACCACTCAATTATGTTGTCTCCAAAAAAATGTGACCATGATGCCTACAATTATTTTTCTCAGCTGTTATGTCCTTGGGCCCCTTATGACCCTTTATGACCATTTACGATACCTAAGAATACATCTTAAAGGTCTTAAAATGTCATAAAGGGTCATAAGAGGCTCCTAGGAGGGGCCAGATGAGCTTCCACCTTCACGTGGTTGGCCCTATTAAGTAGAGAATGTTAAACTATTCTCGAAACAAAGAGAAGATCAATAATTTAAGGTCTCAGTACAAGCACTAGAATTGAGTTTTTTGGCACGGGCTGGGAAATTTTTGTATATCAACATGTGATAGAGTTTGGGAAAAAAACTCTATCGCATGTTGATATACAAAAATTTCCCATTCGTGCTGAAAAAATCAATTCTAGTGCTTGTACTACATGACTGGTGCCAAAACAGGGCTCTCCCAATCACTGACTATGACCCGTTGGCAACAAGCAACAAAATGAGTGTGGACACTTGAAGATAAATATCAGATAGGGGAAAAGCACTTGCAACAATAGAGGCAATAGATGTAGATACAGATGAGGATATCCCAAATCCCTAATATAATAAATACGGTGAAGAAAAAGAGTAATGTAGAAATTATTACTATTTTGGAAGATGCAAATCCAACCAAGGAGATGCTGAAGAGGACAGATGAATTGATGGCGTGAGCATGTCATTTTGAAGTAAGCAGTAATGAATCTTTAGTTATAACAAAAGTTCAATAAAGGTTTATATTTTATACTTCTTTATGTTGTGAACTAAAATATGTATTTGTTCTTGTTACAAGATCTTTTGCTTGCTCAATTACCTGGTCATGGACATCACGGTGAGGCTAGTAGTAGCATCATGCAAAATAGTAATAATTTCTGCATTGACTCTTTTTATTTTTTTCTTCACCGTATTTATTATATTAGGGATTTTTGGGATATCGTCATCTGTATCTACAACTATTGCCTTTGTTGTTGCAGGTGCTTTTCCCCTATCCTAAACATTAAATTTGTGACAAAAATATCAGTAAAACTATCATAATAACTCCATGAACGTTGTTTTAAGTAATTATCTATGAATGTTGTGTATTAATATTGAATTATATGTCATGTTAATGAATATTGTTATGTGTTAATGGGGAATTTAGATTGATGTTAGGGGGAGGGGGGGTGAGGCCAGATGAACTTCCACCTTCATGTGGTTGGCCTTGTTAAGTAGAGAATATTAAACTATTCTCGAAACCAAGTGAAGCTCAAACTAACATACCTTCATTATTTAATCAATTTCATTCATTCTAGGTCTTTGCTGATAAGTGCATTTTGAATGTGTCATTGTCATGCAACTAACAAATAAAAAACTAGAAGGGCCAATAGTCAACTTCTCATTGTCATTGCTTGACATGATTCTACTTCATTTTGTGTAAGTATTCTCGTATTGAATGTGTCAACCTGTCTTGGCCTAATGTGGATTATTTCATTGGTTTGTGTTTTTGAGTAGGTGAAGTGTTAAATCAGTTCCTATCTTCTATTCTTTATTCATTCAAACTGTAGGAGGGCCTAACAGATATACTCAACATAGAATTGACTGCTAGTTTGGGCAATTGAACACACTGAGTCTTTGGCTTGAGAGAAAGAGTTGGGTAATGTTGTTTCTGGAGACATGTGCAATTGTCCTCAATGGCCTCTTTTTTTTTAACATGTATTTTTATATATACGTAGTGTCCATTTTTTTTTTAATACATATTCTTTTTGGTTATATGCTAGTGCTATGGAACCTAAATAAACAATTATAAATGTAATAGATAATGTCTTCGATGAAGGAATTGATCTACCACATGTAAACCAAAATCCATGCTTAATGCCATTTTGTGCAAAATGAGTTTGTCTATTAGCATATCAGATTTTGTTACACCCTTCATGACTGTAATGTTTAAGTTAAGTATTGATGCAATTTTCTAAAGTAGCAAGTTCTGTTGTCATTGTTTTTTTTTCTAGTGGTTCTGAGGAGATCAAGAATTATCAAGGAAAGATATTGAAGTGGAAAGGAAAAGTTTATGAGAGGTTACAAATATTGAGTCATCGATTAGGTATACTTTTTTTTAAGTAATCGCTACATAAATGGTTAAGTTTTCTTGAATTTTTAAAATAAGTCATAATTATTTAGTATCATATTCTTAGCTGCAAGTTGCAGGTCTTCATACCATAAATTTTAGAGTTCAACTCTTACATGGACAAATTTGTAGGTTATATTGAACCATCTTTTATCTTTTTTGACTCTTTAGTTGTCAGAAAGATTAAATTCACATCCTAGTTGTCATTGTGTTTGGGACATAAAGCTTTATTTAACTAAATTAATTCTTTTAATATTGAGATAAAAAATGTACAAATAAAGCCTAGACTGGGGACTGCATAGAAAACTATCATATGAAGAACTACTGAAATGGCAGTATCAAATTAAGCTCCTTACAAGAAATCCACATATCAAAATCTAGTTGTAGGATTGAAAAAAAAGACAAGATAAAAAAGTTCATAGGCCCATACAAGACACCCACCAAAATATAAACCATCAATTTATTGAACCCTTGCAAGATATCCCAAGGAATGACAGGTAGTGAAAACCAGATAGATAAAAAAGAACATAACCATATGTTGCCTCACTTGTTTGAGGTAAGTCGAACTCGATCCAATTCTCTTAACAATGGTACATATCCGTCCAAGTGCAACAACCTTCAAAGATTTGCAGCGGTAAAGAGAATCCCCATATTTTATTAGCCTAACATAGTCTTTGACCACTTTGGCAATGAGATTGTGAGCAATATTGATCTAGCCAAGGGCCAACTTGTAGTGATCTTTATCATATAAAACATTTATAAGATCTCCATAAAATGGATGCACATCATCTTGGCAGGGGAAATCATCTTAGCAAATACATCTGAAGCAACAGTAGCAAATACATCACTGACACTTTTTGGGCATATTTCATTGACTCCTCAAAATGAGTAGCCTTTATTTCAGCTACCTCATCACTATCATCCTCATCCATTGCCTTGGGGTTCTCACTTCTTTTCTTTCACGTACAATATCCTATAAAAGTGCAGAGGAAAGAGAACATGACAAATTGAAATAATAAGATACAAGTTGAGGAAAATTGAATAAAAAAATGTACAATTCTAACAAACCAGTTCAAAAAAAACCATTAAGAAATTCATAACCAAATCTAGTTTGCAAAAGCTATTGCAATTGAAACTCACCTTCTCAATATTTTTTCTAATAGCATGCTTGCAAGCCCACTGACAAATCTCTGTAACATCGACTCCATTGAATCCTTGGGCATAACAAACCAATGCCATTAGGTATAATGAAAACTATTTTCTTGGTTGTCATACAATCCATCTCCGTCAACAACTAGTTAACAACTCTATCCGCAACACCACCAGCATCCCCAACACTACTTCCACACTACAAACATGCAAACCAATTATGCACCACCAGTCAAAGCCTATCTCTCAAATAGTTTAAACAAAATGAAAAACCCACAGTTTCACACAGAGCAGAGTAGATGGATTGCTAGAGCCCGCTGACAAATCTCTGTAATATCTCATCAATAAATATAATGGACAGTGCATTCTTCTCAAACTCCTCAAAAGATTTACATAGATTGCTTTCACTTTCTCCAACCAACTTTGACATGATCTCAAGTCCATTCATACAAAAAAAGAAGGCACCAGTTTCATTTGCCACTGCCCTAGCAATTAAAGTTTTCCCATAACCAGGAGGCCCATAGAGTAGAGTACCCTTTGGGGGCTTCACACCAATAGATTTGAAGAGTTGTGGGCATCTAAGAGGAAGCTCTACCAATTCACAGATCACTAGTCAAAATTAGTTGAACTAGACTTTCTTTGTTGTAGAATTGATTTAGTATAGAATATTTTCCAGCAGGATTTTAAAAAAAAAAGAAAGGTTTTCGTAGCATTATCTACCACTTGAGAAAAAGTTTCCATAGCTAAATTTCCTTACCATAGTTAATATTTCTCTAAAGACTTACAAGTTAGTAAGTCCTCGGCTAAAGGGCTAATAAAATAAATAAAGTTTCAAACATATGAACAGATAAAACTCATACAAGCAAAAGCCAGAGCCAAATTGAATAGCATTGGCTATTTGTCAGTGGAAGGTCCCTGCTAGAACATACACATTTGTCACTTCATTAAGATGACAATTGTGTACTAAGTTTCCTAACTATATAAGTCATCATCATCTTTATTATCTGTTGTAGCAAATACATCAGAAGCACCATTAGAAGCACTGGGAAATTGAAATTCAGAACCAAAGCCTTGAGATTGCTATAGTGTTTGTGTAAAGGCTTGATAATTCTGAATATCAGCATCACTGACACTTCTTCGAGCATATTTCATTGACTCCTCAAAATGAGCAGCCTTTATTTTAGCTACCTCATCACTATCATCCTCATCTATTGCCTCAGGGTTCTCACTTCTTTTTCTTTCATGTTCAATATTATCTTGTAAAAGTGCAGAGGAAAGAGAACATGACAAATTGAAATAATAAGATACAAGTTAAGGAAAATTGAATAAAAAAATGTAAAATTCTAACAAACCAATTCAAAAAAAACCATTAAGAAATTCATAACCAAATCTAGTTTGTAAAAGCTGCCACAATTGAAACTCACCTTCTCAATATTTTCTCTAATAGAATACTTGCAAGCCCGCTGACAAATCTCTATAATATCTCATCAATAAATATAATGGACGGGGCATTCTTCTCAGCCTCCTCAAAAGCCTTCCGGAGATTGCTTTCACTTTTTCCAGCCAACTTCGACATGATCTCAGCTCCATTGATACAGAAAAAGAAGGCACCGGTTTCATTTGCCACTGCCCTAACAATCAAAGTTTTCCCAGAACCAGGAGGCCCATAGAGAAGAATACCCTTTGGGGGCTTCACACCAATAGATTTGAAGAGTTGTGGGTATCTAAGAGGAAGCTCTACCAATTCACGGATCACCAGTCAGAACCCATCTCTCAAATAGTTCAAACAAAATGAAAAAACCCACAGTTTCATGTAGAGCAGATGGATTGCTAGAGCCCAAAGCAGTCTAGAAAATAGAACGAATAAGGACTCGCTGGCAACAAGCAGTAGAATGAGTGTGGACACCTGAAGATAAATATCTAGACTAATCACCGATCAAGATGCTGATGGTGATTAGTCTAGATATTTATTTTCATTTTTTTTAAAACACTCCGCGTGTCGTCGAACTTTCGATCCCAATGCGTCGAAATACTGGCCTAAATTCAAAGATTCTGTGTCGAAATGTGGTGTCGTGGGTTTTCCA